>PVJN01009907.1:0-59126 GCA_004026805.1 Lasiurus borealis
ATGAAACATTTAGCTTGGTAAAATACTACATTTGTCTACTTTATTGTGCTCAGTTTTACTAAGGCAGCTGGGCACCTGGGCGTGAGGTGGCAGAATTGGTGTTTGGGAAGCTCTGCTATAACCCTCCAGCTCTGCGCTATTGGAGTAGCTTCTTCTAGGTCCTGTTTCCTTGAGGCAGAGCAGCAATGTTGTGGCTGTCAGGCAGGTGGAGTCCACTGTCCAGGAACAGTGGATGTCAAACCTGCTGTCAACTTTATGGGTAGGCAGCCCATCGTCTCACAGCGGAGGCTCTAGCATGTATGAAGACAGAGCTATGCCCTTTTCTTTGGAGTGTATTTCTGAATTTGTTCAGATGTTAAAAAAATACACACCTAGAGACCAGAAAAACAGTATTTAATACAGTATTATGGGGTTTTAAACACCTTATTGGGATTTCACTTTATTTAATAGGGAAGGGTACCCCAGGGTACTAAAGAGATGAATATCCCATCAAACTGATTAAGTGTGTCCAACAGTATTTCTGACCCCAAGTAAATATTTGTTGCTGATATTAAGCTGATGTTGAGAACTCAGGTATTAACTATCTAAACAACAAATATATACTACTAGCTTTTCCTCTCTCATCCTCTCTCATGGGATTCAACGGTCTGTATATATCCCCTTCTTATTGGTTCTGAATTTTTAAACATTATGGGAGTGTGTGTGTGTGTGTGTGTGTGTGTGTGTGTGTGTGTGAGAAAAACCTGCCTTGCCATGGACATTCTTTTAGTAGCTAGAAGCTAAGAGACAAGAGGCTAAAATTAAATAGGAGCCACGTACTCTATCACATAACAATCCCAGTAGTGAGCAGTGGAGAACTGAGGGAGTAGTTCTGTCATTCTAAAACTGTGGTTGCCACATTGCTATCTTTCCACCAGTGGTGAGAGAAAAAAGCCAGGAGAGCCTCCCAGTCCTTTTAAAGGTACAATTCAGGAGTGATATGCATCTGTTTAACATCCAGTTGTCCAGATCTTAGTTCCATAGGCACACTGAGTTGCAAAGAGTTCTTGGAAATACAGTCTTGTGCTGAGTGAGCATGTCTTGAGCTGATATTAAGAAGTTCTCTTATGAAAGGTGAGAGTGAACATTAGTAGACAACCAATAGCCAGTGACCTTTCCTCCCAAGAGTCAGTACTTATTGCCACTGATTATTTTGAGTGGGATAGAGTGGGGTTGGAATTTTTTTTTTTTGGTGGGGTGACTAATACATTAATGCTTCGGTTTTAAAGTGGAAATTACATTAAATGATGTTATACCACCTGTTCTTAATAGCCCTTTCTAGAGAACTTTGGAGGTGCTAGAGACCATTTTAGGGTTTCTGTAAGATCTAAGCTATTTTCATACTAATTCTAAGACACCATTTACTCTCTCATTTTCATCCTCTCACAACATACAGTGGAGTTTCTAGAGGTGTGATATGGAGACATTATCGCTCTGAAGGATAATGGGATGTATGCTTTTCCAGTTATCTGTTTAAATACTTTCCTGTTGTAATTTCTCTTGCAATATAGTCTAGCTACAGGAAAGCTTTCTGGGATTCTTGATAATTTTTAAGGGTATAAAGTATCCTTTGACCAAAAAGCTTGAAAATTATTGACCCAAAGTATAATGCATTTATGTTTAAACTTTAAAATCTAATGTAGTTCTTTAATAAGACTTTGATTAAACAAATAAAATGTCATGAAAATATTATTTTATTTCAGAGTCTAATACCTAAGCTCTGGAAGGAATTGTTCATGTTGATAAGAAAACTAGCCCCCTCCCTCCAGTTTTACTTACACTATACATTTTCATTTTGGGGCAGCACTTTTTTTTTTGTATTTATAAGAGTAGTTAAAATCAAATCATGAAAAGAAAATGACAATTTGCCTCTGAACTTTTCTCCTGTTAAGGAAAAAAATCTCTTTTTATGGGTAAGGCTAAAAGTTTGCAGAGAAGTTTAAGATATTAATGTACATTCACTTTGCCTGGAATGTGGTGTGGAAAGAAACTTCAGCCTTGATATTCTATAATGACAAGTGAACTTGCAAATTTTCAAGATTTTTTCAGCCTGACAAAAAGGAATCATTCAGTCTGGCTAGTGTGGGTTAGTGTCAAGCATCAACCTGTGAACTAAGAGGTCATGGTTTGATTCCCTATCAGGACACATGTGCAGGTTGTGGGCTCAAACGTCTGTGAGGGCATGCAGGAGAGATTCTCTCTCATCATTGATGTTTCTATCTCTCTCTCCCTTTACCTTTCTTTCTGAAATCAATAAATATATATATATTTTTAAAAAGGAGCCATTCAGTTAGACATAGTTTTCATTTTGACCTGGCATTTCAGTACATCAGCAGTGTTTACATGGTAAAATGACATTGATAAATGCAGAGACAGTAGACAATTGTTCATCCTCTTAGGAAACTGTATAAGAAGTAAATATTGGCTTTGCCTTTGCTATTTCTTTTATTTCTGCACCTTAATATTTTTTGTTTCTTTAAGCAATTTCCCCTAAAGAGATGTGTGAAACCCTTGATTCAAAAACACAGATGCGCCTATTACTTTACAAGACTTTGAGGAAGTATTTCCAAATTAAATTTTATTTCACTGCATTAAGGGATTGGAAGCAGTCTAGGACAGGCACTGAGGATTCAGGAAGGGACATGTCACCCGATGCATAGTACCAGGTCTAACTTATATTAGTAGTTCATTTTAAAAGGAAGAAATGGGGAACTTCTTATCATTTGTTCTCAGAAAAGAGGTGCCTTTCTCATCCTGGCCAGGTGGTTCAATTGGTTGGAGCTTCCTCCCATACAACAAAAGGTTTCAGTGTTTATTCCAGGTCAGGCATGTCTCTTTCTTCCTTTCTCCCTTTCTCTCTCTCTCTCTCATAAATAAAAATTTATCCTTGGGTGAGGATAAAAAAAACATAAAAACTGACTTTCTCTTGCCACTTTATAAATTTCTTAGAAAAACCAGGAACAATATCGAATGCATATTTCTGTCTTCAGTTTTCCTTATTTCTTCTTCTCTTTTATCTAATTTAGTTAGCCGCAGGAGCAAAGACATTTTGAAATTTCCACAATAAAAGATGAATTTGATGATTAATATTTTACCCTAGAATTTTCTCTACTATAATATTACAGCTTGTCTTCATTCAGACAAACATTTTCAGTACTGAATAATGGTGATTTTGTGAAATGGGCATTTGCTAGTGTGTACATTTCATGGCAAATTGTTTTGCATTTACAACTATGATGTGAATTAATTTGGTTTTTGTCTGTATATACTTCAATATGTGATTTAACTGCTTTTGCCTCACTCTCTTACCTTACATTTGGTAGATGCATAGTCTTGGCAAGGAACTCATCCTCTCTGTGTCTCAATTTTGTTCTCTACTAAGTGAAAATAGTGTAATTCTTATATCACAAGGCTACTGAATGGATTGTGAGAGTTAATATATGTAAAGTACATAGAGCAATGCCTGGCACAAAATCACTGTAAACATGTTATCTGGTATTCTTATTAGCACTAAAGTAAGAAGATTATCTTGATGGCTCTCAAACTTCTAGTTCTAATATTTTTTTTTTATTGAATTGAAGTACTAAACATACAACCTCAAAGTGTCATTGGGGGATTTGGAGTATTCCTTTTCCCACTGAGTGCTGTGGTGGATTCCTTATGATATCTTGAGAAAAAAGAATTTTCTGAGACCCACAAGGGAAGATGAGTGACTTTTATTTGCCTAAAATTACATCCCTGTGTTTCTAAAGTCCCATTTCCCTTAATCAGTCCTGGAAAAGTGCAGCTGGGGATTCAGTAGAGCTAGAAGCGGAGTCAATGTCCATTCAGTATTTCTGCTGGGTCCATCAGGCTAGTTACTGTGCATTAGTCCATTGTGTGGCGGTCCACATGGCTGTGGGAAAATGTAAGAAACAGGAGAGTGAGACCTCAGCAAGCCAAGAGTCAATCAAGAGGGACCAAGAGCAACAGAGCCCAAGAGAATGAACTCCTTTGCAGGGGTAGGGAACTGTTTTTCTGCCAAGAGCCATTTGGATATTTATAACATCATTCATGGACAATACAAAACTATCAACCTAAAAATAAGCCTGCTATATTTGGTCAAACATTTAACTCATACCTTGGCAGGTCCAGATCAAATTATTTTGTGGGCATTATATGGTCTGTAGCCTGGAAGTTTCCTTCCCCTGGTGTAGGGGATTAAATATCCCAAATCTTCCTACACTCACAGTAGCCATGACTATTCTGGCCAAACACCTGTTTCCAGTTCATTGGTCAGACATAAAGCATCTTTTCTACCCCGCCCCCAAACTTTATTGGGAAGGGGTCTATCTTCCTTTTGTCCAGTCCCCACCCAGGGATCTGTGGGGAATAGACCAGTGGCTTTCTGGGGAGTGTAAATTTGCAAAGCTGTCCAAATTATTATCAGAGAAATGTGAGGATGACCTTTATCTGTTGCTAGAGGGACTGGGGTTCTTGGAGTACCAATGGAATAAGCTTTTCTGGAAGCCCCACAGGAGGTTGAGCTTTATTTTTGTGGAATTACATCCCTTCGTTTCTAAAGTCGCATTTCTCTTAATTCGATCCTGGAAGATGTGCAGGTAGGGATTCAGTAGCACTAGAAGCAAAGCCAGTGTCCGGAGTTTCCATTCCATGGTGGAGTTGGGTCTGGGTTAGCATTAGGCTATTTGTAGTCCAATTGTCCATTGTGTGTGGGGTTCACATGGCTTAAGGGCATGTGGGCGACTGCAGGAGCTGAAAGCCACACAAGCCAGGAGTGCAAACCCAGAGTGGAAACTCCTTTGTTTAGGACAGTGGTTGGGAAACTTATTAGTCAACAGAGCCAAATATCAACAGTACAAGGACTGAAATTTCTTTTGAGAGCTGAAAACCGACTTCTGTGCATTGGCCACGAAGTTTCAATCGCACTGTACGTGCGTGCCCGCACGTGGTATTTTATGGAAGAGCCACACTCAAGGGGCCAAAGAGCTGCCTGTGGCTCTTGAGCCGCAGTTTGCTGACCACTCGTTTAGGAGATTAAATATCTCCAATTTTGGACCCTTGCAGTGGCTACTTCTATCCTGGTTAGTGACCTGTTCCCAGGTGTGACTGACAGACAAGTACCTTTCCTATGTCACCCAATCTTTACCGGTTATGCATCTAAACTGCCGCCTGCTGCCAAAGCTGTACAAATGACTGTAACATTTGGCCTTCCATGTGCTCCCTTCCTGTTAATTAGTAACTAGGTTCAATTATGATGGTATCAAAATGGCATGCCTATACTATCTGGCCTTCTATTTGCTCCTTATTATTAATAGGTTAATTCCAATGGTACCATTAGTACCATATTTTTCTGGAAAATCACATCAACTATTATGCTTCCCTGGACACATTTGTTGTGGTTATGCTGCAGCTTGCCCACAGCCCACCCAGGTGTTCCTGTACTCAGGGCACCTTCCCGCTGCTCCCTGGTCACAGCGAACTCTTTTCCTCAGCTTTCTGGGAAATTTACATGTAAAATCCACCCAAGTCCTGCTCTGGGTTTCTGCTTGGCTCCCCTAGGGACCCCTCTTCCCCTGTCAGCCAGGGTTTCCCTCTGGCTGAGAAGGCTTCCTAAGGCTTCAAGCAAAGGTGGGCCCAGGCCCGGCCTAGGTGTCCCCATACAATTAAGTCCAGGATTGGCTGCTTTACACAGCTTAACAAAAAGCTTGGAAAGAAATTTCCATTTAAAATTAATGTGAGTTGATAGTCGAGGCTCTTCTCAGAAACGTATGTACTACAAAGCTCTCTCCACAGCATACAGCCCACCATTCCCAGGGACATCTTTGACCATCTCTTTCCTAGTGGGGATTTCAGGATTCCTTCAGCTAGGCAGAGATAAGGAAACAGCCAGTGTTCCTAGCAAAAAATCCCCAGAAAATTGACAATAAGAAGGTCAGTCTCCACCTATAGCCTAGACTCTAGGCCCTAGAGATTCTTTTGCTTTATGACATAGACCTCTTTTTTGTTTCTGGTCTCTGGGTTCCTAAAATGATTTTTGCTTCAGTCTTGCATAATAAGAAGCTAATTAAAAGTGTGTGTGTGTGTGTGTGTGTGTGTGTGTGTGTGGTGTGTTTTTCTGTGTTTAGCCAACACAAACTGCCCTCAAGGAAAAATTCAATTTCCCATCTCTACACAAAAGTAAAAACATACTGAGGCAGGTATTGTTTCTTCTTTTTTTTTTTTAAGAATAACTATTGAGATTGTATGTGCATTCATTTATATTTTCTTAATATGTTCCATTCAAAATTTTGTCCAGTTGGCTGTTGCCCATACAAAACCTACCCTTAACCATGAATTTTTAAAGGGTTTTATCATCATCATCATAATCATCATCATCATCATCATCATCATTATCATTATTATTGTTTATAACCAGAAGTCCATTGTATGTGTTTGTGCGGAGGGGAGCAGAGAGCTAATGTGATGTGGAGCGAACAGCAGATCATAAACCTCAGAAGACATAAAAGTAATAGAATTCCCTTACAAAGTAAAGGCCCTTCAAACATTAATTTTTGCCAAAAATTTTCCCCATGTTTACTGTCTTTTGATACAACTTCACCTTTATAGAAAGGTTACAAAAATGGTATAAATTGTTACTTTATAACCTCCAACCAGATTTTTTTTCTCTGAATTGTTTTTAGAGTATGTTTAGACATGATGCCAGTTATCAAGAAAATTTTCAAACATACAGAAAAACTGAAAGACCTTTGTAGTGAATACTTCGAAACCAACTGCCTAAGTTCTTCTATTAACATTAATTTTTAAAAATTAATTTCAGAGAGAAAGGGAGAAGGAGATAGAAACATTGGTGATGAGAGGGAATCTTTGATCTGCTGCCTCCTGCACACCCCTCCCAGGGATCTAGCAGGCAACCTGGTTGATTGAACCCTGACTGACATTGAACTTTTCATAGGTTGAAGCTCAGCCATACTGGCAGGACTTCCATTAACATTTTACTGTAGTGTTACTTCCATTACATATCTGTTATCCATTTATGTATTCATCTATCCATCTATCTGTTGATTTTTGAAAAGCTTTACTGATGTATTATTTACAAGTCATAAAATTTATCCATCAGATAATTTTAATCGATACCCAAATTACAAGAAATAATGATATAGTTTGGAAAATTTTCAAAGAGCAACTCATTTCTGGGTATCAGTTATTCTCATAAAAGGAAACTTGAGTTAAGGGATACTGACCTATAATCCAGAACCTTTGTCTGATAGTCAGTGAATTAGGAAATTAAATGACTCTTTCTGAATCTGTCTTGGTAATCAGGACTGAAGTCATAGGCTTTTTCATCAATAGATTTTCTTGTGTTCTCAAATGTGAAAATTCTAAACTTTAGGATCCCTGTTTCTCATTACTCTATTCAGAATACATTACACCTTTTGTTTGCTTTCCTCAGAATTAATCCTGATGACACCCTGTGGAGCGAGTTAGCCTGAACATTCAAGGGGATAAACACTTATGCCTTAAGGACTCTTCTAGAAGGAATCATTTATACATAGCATTTGCAGTATTCTTCCATGAAATGGAATCGTGCTGTTCCTAATGCAGCAGCCTGCTGGTAAATGCTTAGGCTGTACATATTAGCCAGCTGGGGGCTGAATTTTGACTATTGAGCTGCCTAGAATTGGAATAATTAATATTCCTAGAGAAAGCTCCATTGTGTTGTGGCTTTTGGATTTGTGACTGTAATCTGTAATCACCAGGGAATTTATTTAAATTTCCAATTATACTAGAGTTAGTAATTTATAGTAAAGAGATGGGAGTTTGCTGGGTAGATGTTGTACAGGTCTGATTTTTCCATTAATAGTTTGTGTGCCTTGTATTGTATCCACACTGTTAGCAAAGAGCTATTAGCTAAATAGTCAGTTCATGTTCATCTTATCTAATGAAAACAGAAACTAACGTGTTTACCTCAGGAGTTTTCTCATTTATTTAAAACACGGTTTTCTTTTGCATTAAAAGGGAGGCTTACTACCGAAGCTTATATTTTAAAGTGTGATAATGAATAATAGCTTCCTAGTATGTAGTGTTATGTTTTTTAATATATTCCATTAATAGTGTTCCATATATTGTGCCTGAAAAGTAACATTCTATCCTCTATTAATTTATGTGCCTCAAATTAAAGAGTATATGAATTGATTGTTTTTTTTAAATTATGCATTTCTCTTGGATAAAAATAAAGCCTATCAATCTTTTAAAAATATTCTTATTAACACTGATTATTTTAAAGAGATGTTCATACATTATTTATGTAGAGTACACTTAGATAAGCCATAGTCTTGAGTAGAAAAAGCATAAAAGTTACCAAGAAGCCTTTCACTTTTAGCTCAAAACTTTTAACTTTCTTTAAGCTTTGCAATCCTTTAACAAATTTGTGGTTATAATTATTCAGAGTTATACAATTGATTACTGAATTGTTCATGAAAACCTGTTGCTTACATGATTAAGCTTGACTGTTTAAAAAAAGGATACCTTGTTCTATATTAATAATATATAATAATAAAATCATAATATCCTAATTACATTGGATGTCCTTCTGGTTGACCTTTAGGACGAAGCCAGCTCTGTGAGGGAATCTCGGGTCTTGGGTGTCTGCAAGAGGCAGGAGGGGAGCCCAGGTTTCAGATGCCAGAGGGAAGCCCACATCCTGGGTCCTGGGTGCCAGAGGGAAGTTGGTGCTGGTAGCTGGGGGAAGGAAGGTCTACTCTTGCATGGATCTCATACATCAGGCCTCTAGTCCTATCCTATGTAATAAAGAGGTAATATGCAAATTGACCCTCACACCCTCACATCACAAGATGGCCATCCCCACATCATCACAAGATGGCTAACCCATGTTGTCACAAGATGGCCACCCCCTTGTTGTCACAAGATGGTCACCTCCATGTCATCATAAGATAGCCTCCAAAAGATGACCACCCCCACATCATCACAAGATGGCTATCTCCACATCATCACAATGGAAGCCACAAGATGGGCATCCCCACGTTGTCACTAGATGGCTGACTCCATGTCATCACAAGATGGCTGGCAGGGGAAAGCAGTTGGGGGTGACCAGGTCTGCAAGGGAGGAGGGCAGTTGGGGGCAATCAGGCTAGCAGGGGAGCAGTTAGGTGTCAATCATGCCGGCAGGGGAGCGGTTAGGTTTCAATCAGGCTGGTGGAGGAGTGGTTATGGGTCAGTCAGGCATCCAGGCAGGCCATTGGTTAGGAGCCAGCAATCTTGGTTTATGAGAGGGATTATCCGACTGCCCTGAAGATATCTCATATTAGAGAGGGTGCAGGCTGGACTGAGGGACACACCTCCAATGCACGAATTTTGTGAACCAGGCCTCTAGTATATAATAAAAGCCTAATATGCTAAGTGTCCAACTATCCCTCCAACCTTTCAACCAGTCGCTATAACACATACTGACCACCAAGAGGCAGATGCTCCAACCAGTAGGTTAGCTTGCTGCTGTGGTCCAGCCAAACCTGACTGGGCAAGACAGATAGATACAACCTGGAACCCTCCCATGATTCCTCCCTAGCCCTGATCCTGCATGGGTGGGGTTCCTCTCACAATTTGGGACCCTTTGGGGGATATTGAAGAGCCATTTTCAGCTGATCCTTGCAGGCTAGACTGAGGGACTCTACCAGTGCATGAATCCATGCACCAGACCTATAGTATAGTATAAAATATTATAACTGATAATAACTTTAATCAATGAATTCACATCTCTGGGTTACCTGAAGCTTGAAGATCTGATAGGTTTTAGAAGCCACAATTATTTTATTTTATAAAGTTAATTTAGTGCCTATATCATATGTACTAGAACATCCCCAGTGGAATTGAGACAGTATATTAATAGTTCTGGAATAAAACAGGAATATTTCCTGTATGTGAGATCCATAGAGTCTAAGTAACTTCCTATCAATTTGGAAATTAGTTATCAATTAACACAATTTAGCTTAATAAAAGTGCTTTTAGTTTTTAGAGTTTTAGAATTACAGATAATAATTAATGATTTAAATAATTATGGCACACTTTTAGGTGAATTCCTCAGAGCCTCTTCAAATAAGCTATTTAAACTAAGTGTCAAATTCTATGAATAGCAAAAGTTAAATGTAAGAAAATATCATATTTTTAAAGGATTTTATGTGTTTATGTTTCTGATGAAATATGAACTACTTTCAAATTGACAGTTAAAATAAGTATACCACATAGCTTTGTCTATTAATATGTTAAGAGTCCTTCCTGTAATTTTTTTCTTTTCCTAAAATCCACCCTAGGTCAAAATATCTGTAAGTTTCTGAAAATTTTCTGTAAACTTTTTGTTATATACTAAAAAATAACAATATAGTAAATGTACATCATTTTTACTTAAAATAAATATTTGCATTTTTTTCTATAGAGAATTTTAAAAATAAATGTCTATTAAACTAAATAAATCAACAGAGATATAGAACAACTTTAAGCCTGGAAATTTATATTTAGTATCTATATAAAAAGGAATAATTTGGCACACTTTAGTGAATAGAACTGTTGGTTGTTTGATAACAGATATTGTTCTAATAAGCTAGGAACGTACAACAGTCCCCTTAAGGATTTTTAGTGAAGTTTAGTGAAGTAATGGAAGTTTAAATATTAAGATAAAATAGACTTTTGGAAATGCATTAAAAGGCAAATGAATAATATTGAAACAGATTATTCTACCTACTTTAGAAGAGTGCATCCATTCCACCTTGGGTTCTGTTCTTAAACTGAGCAGAAAAAGAAACAGTAGAATCTTTGAGATAAAGGGATATGTGACTGTTAAATTGTCTTTCAAAACAGTTTGACCAAGGACTTATTCGAATCTATCATACTTAAAATCAGGGATGTTTACATATATTTTAGCTTTTATCTGTGTGAATTGGAATGACAATTTGACTATTTTAAATTGATGTATATGTCTTCTATGATATGTAGTAATAAATTTATTAAAAATGTAGTCAGTCTAAAATATAAAAGAATACATACAGAACATTTAATAATATTTTTGTGAATGAATATATGAATATATACAGTTAAGTAACATTCTTTGTAACTCCAGAATTATGAAATCACTATATAAAGTAATTTTTATTTTGGCTCATGCAAAACTAAGACTTCATGCTTTAATTATTGATTGAATGTAAATTATTTGTACAATTGATAGATAAGATAAAAAATATTGAAATCCAAATATTCAGTGTTCTCTCTAGATAATTACCTAGATCCAGTGTACTATTATACTGTGCATTACATACTACAAAATAATTGAATATTGGAAAGGGTTCAACTTTCATGCGTGGGGGTACAAGGGAGGTTCCCCATGCTCATAAACCATTCTCAGACATTAGCAGGTGTACAAAATTCAACTCAATTCTGACGTTGTCTACCTGGAGTTAGCATCACATTTCAGAAATTAAGGGGTTAGTTCCTTAAGACTGGCCCCTCCTCCACCTGAGTCTCAAATCCAAATAGTTACCTTGGCCTCTCATCAACTGGCTACAAATACAGGTTTGAAATACCCCTCCAATTTGTAATGCTCATATCAGTTCCAGGTTGTCTCTCCTGGACTTCTGACTGGCTATAAATTCGCGGTTCCCAGGACCCCGTTCTCCGGTTCCACTAATTTGCTAGAGCACCTAGCAGAACTCAGAAACATTTTAATTATTAGATCTGATTTGATCATCCATTTGTTATAAAAACATATAACTCAGGAACCGTCAAATGGAAAAGATGCATAAGGTTAGAGGAAGGAGCTTCTATGCTCTCACAGTCACCTTTTCCAGCACCTCACTAAGTTCACCAACCTGAAAGCTCTCTGAGCCCAATCTTTGGGGTCTTTATAGAGGCTGCATTACATAATCATAATGGATTAAATCATTGCCCAATGCCAGTTGATTCAACCTCCTGCCCTTTTCCAATCCCTGGAGGTGAGACAGAGAGTACAACTCTCTCATCACAAAGTTGAGTTTCCTGGCCTTCAGCCTTCACCTTCAGGTGCTTCCAAACATCATCACCTCATTCACAGAACAAAATACACATATGTCACTCTCAGCACTTAGTTAATTCCAAGGGTTTTAGTTGCTCTGAGCCAAAATTGGGAAGGCCGAACTCACTTGTGACTACTTATTTCTAGAAACACTTAGCTAGATGCTGACAGGTAGAAAATACCCTGATTATTTGGTATATGTATCAAAATTACAAATTTAAATACTCTTTAAACCCCAGTTCCACTTCTTAGAATTTATCCCGCAGGTATACTTGCATTAATGATATTTATTATAGCCCTTCTTATAAAAATATCTAAAGTAGCCTCAATGACCTTTTTTTTGCAGGGGGAGATTAAATTAATTATTCTATATTTATGCAATAGAATTTTATATAGCAATCAAAATATTTCTCTGTAATAAAATGTTAAATGGAAGAAAGTATAAGATGCAGGAAATATGTGTCTTATGATACCATTCATATAGAGTTGAAAGGTGGAAAACATAAAAGTTTGAGTATTCATATGTATGCATATGTATCTTTTTTTATATAAACAGAATTGCTCTGGAGAGGCAAAATAAGAAATTAATAAAGTTTACCTCTTGGAAAGGATGGGAACTGAGGATAGATGTAGAGCTCAGAAGGACAATTTTCAGTATATATTGGTGTAGAATTTTTTATTCATATACTGTGGTTGTATTTGTATTTCTTTTCACAGTGAACATTTAAGAAAGCATTGTGCCTGACTTCAAGAAATGAATTATTTGTAACATACCTATATTTTATCTCTAGTGTGGGCTGCAAGATAAGACACCTAAAAAGAATAGGTGAAAAAGGAAAAGCTTACATGAATTTTTTAAAGGCAAAATAATAATATTCCAGAGTTTTAATATTCTAACTGTAGTGAGTTTGCTGAGCCCACTTAGCTTGAGAATCTGATTAAGGGAAAATCAAATACACTTTTTGATTTGTGTGATAGAAAATAAAACTGATAATGAGCTCAGCCTGTGTGGATTGAGCTTTTTTCCATGCATCAAGAGGTCATGGGTTTGATTCCAGGTCAGGAGCCATGCCTGGGTTGCAGGCTTAAACCCCTATAGGGGACCCAAGGTAGGCAGATTGATGTTTCTGTTTCAAAACTTTTTCTATCTTTCTCTTCCTCTTCCTTCTTCTTTCCCTAAAATCAATAAAAACATATTTTAAAAATGAAGATTAAATGTATATTTCTACATGAATATTAAAGGATTTCATTAAGATGGATGAGCTAAGAATAAACCAAATAAATGAATTAAAATTAAAGTTTTATATAAATTAGCAAAACTTTTTTTTAAAAAATGCTTGCTTGCTCAATCCTATGTGCTAAAATGATCAACTACTTGAAATACTTGTTAGTTTTACCACTGATTAACTCTTTGCAGCTCTGTATTGAAGAATATCATTATATAAGTACATTATCATTAAACATGCCTTTATAACTGAAATCCAAAATTTATTACCATATTATACATACATAGTAACTTGTCTTCCACAGTTTTTGCATTTTTAAAAATCAATTCAACTATTATAAAACATTTACATATCTCTCTTAGAAATAAAACTAAAGTTTGTTCATCTTATAGGGAATTTATATAGTAGAAACATACACAATAAGATGTAGCTCACTGAATACTCAAAGGGATAGAGTCCCTTTCGTTCACATGCTGCTGTGGTGGTGCCTTGGGACTGCTTGGCATTAATCATTTCAAACAAAATATTGTTCCTTTTTTATTCACAAAATAATCTTTTAGAAACATTTTTGCCCAATGCTGTTGCAAAACTAAGCTGACATTTGATATAGTATCTTCTTTGTGAATTTCATTGAAATGTAGAATAGAGGAAAATATCTATCGGATAACTTATTCAAGGCTTATTTGTATTAATTTTTTTTGCCAATGTATAAATGAGTGTATAATCATCCTATGGTGTTTCCTTCCATAAAATCTAATTTCTGCTAGTTATACTGGTAATGAGCAATTTAAATGAAACAATTTACTTTTACAAACAAGAAAGATAATGTTCTATCTAACCATTGTTCTGTTCTATGGTATCATATAATTTTAAAATGTATGATTGATTGACATGTTACAATATGTCAATGTTAATTATACAGTAGAATTAGTGTGTCTTCAAGAAAATACATGCTCCAGTGGATGGATGGTATTACAGTTCTTCCTCAGCTAAAAAATATACATATATGTTTAATAGAATTAAATCATACCTATCTACTAATATGCACATTCACTGTATGGCACAATCTTTTGGGTTCATAGAGAATCTACGCGCACTATCCACCATCTTATTTTAGCTGTTCTATAACCTAAGCTGAAGAGAACTTTATTTCATGTAGCTATGGCATGATTCATCTATCAAGAGATAACAGTCCCCCTTTTTCCCCAGTTCTCATTTGAATCCTCAGAGCAGAGGAGGCCTGGGAATGGGATCTGAGTTCTAGATACATGGTCCTCAATTAGAGGATCAATGGAGGAGACCATGCAGTGAGCACAAAGTCCAGCATGTTTGGAGATTGGGTTCTGCAAAAACTCAGCATGGCCAGAGGCAGGTATGAATATGGTATACAGAACAAAGAAGGAGTAAGGGCTAGGGAGATTATAGCAAGTGCTACCAAGACCACTGGTCAGCCAGTCAGAATGGGATAACTTAGGGAGAATATTGAGTGATTTCCTAGTAAGAGCTAGTGTTTGGGTTGGCAGGGGTGTAATGCAAGAGGAATGCCTCCCCTGGCTCTTTAAGGGCAAGGGCAGAGGCTTTACCAACATAAAGTTAATTCTTAGGCCTTGGGGACAAATATTATTCAGGGTTTTCCGGAGAAACAGAATCAACAGGATGCATATATAGAAGGAGCAACATATTTAATACAAGAAATAGGCTCATGTGATAATGGACATTAAAAAGTTCCGAGATCTGCAGTCACTAAGCTGGATGATCCCGGAGAGCCAGTGGTGTAACTCCATTCTGAGCCAGAAGGCCTGAGAGAACTAATAGAGGGAAAGCCTGCTAGTTGAAGACCCAAGAAGGCCTAGTATTTCTGTTCGAGTCTCAAGGCAGGAAAATCCTGATGTTTCAGCTGCACGTTTTGGCAGGAGGCTGTCCCTCTTACTTGCGGGGTCTCATCCTAGATGAATGATGCTCCTAATGTGTGCCTCAGATAGAGTCCACTGAGGTCTGCCTTTACTGTGGATTGAGTGAGGTTACAAAAGTTAGTACTCGTCTGTAAAAGTGATGGCACTCCTGCAGTCTTACTCCTCTTTTATTCGATGAGATTGCTAAACCAAGTCAGGAAGCCAAGGATGCTGTCTGCCTACAGTCTGGGCTCCTGCCATCTGCCTTTGAGGTGAGACACATTTCTGAATAAAGGCATAATTGTGTTTACACAAGGAGTCCAGAGTTATTTTAATGCGTATCATGATATCTGTGTTGTGAATATTAAGTGTGTGTCATAGCCTAAAATCGTGGCTGCCTTAAAAAATCTGTCCTTCGATTTGTTACCCGTGAATTCCACTAAAAAGAAATGGGATTCACTTAGGTGAGCAAGCACAACTTCAAGTGATTGGTTTTAGCAGCACCTTCGGTTTCCACTAGCTTTTCCAATTAATAAGCACTTTCTAACATATTGTCTTACTTGATAACTTGGTGAAAGATAGGCTGAATCATATGAAATTGTTGATATTTGATCACTGTTGACTCACAAAATCAATAATGTCTGACAGTTGGACATAACATTATTAACCTGCATCTGAGATGTAAGAAAGTAAGGCTCAAAGCTAATGTGATTTTTCTTTTCTTTTTTTTTTTTAAAGAATCTTAGAAATTTTTTGTAGCAAAGTTAAACTAAGGCATGTGTGCGCCGCATTTTATGACTTTTTCACATTGCCTCTATTGAATTTGTAAACAGGAAATCATTCATATCTCACCAAAACAAATAAATGCTAATTAAGACAGTATGAAATCAATTTGGGATTTTAGTGGTTCAAAAACTATAGATGTCAATAGCTTCTAACATTTTGCTTCTAGCATAGTTTCCAATATTTCCCCTCACAAATAAAAAGTAAATATTATAAACTCTGAAATCATAATAATTTGTAGCCAACTTGTATCGGAGCACCTAGCTTTACAGTAGTTCTACTTCTTTAAAAGTTTTAGACATATTTGCTAACAAAGAATTATTGCAACAAAGAAGGTAGCAAACAATATTTCATTTTGAATATGTTTATAATTATTCTCTTGAAATTATGTAGTAAATTGCTGTGATAACATTTAGCAATCTTTGTTGAATATGAATACATTTGGAAAAATTAACCCCTGAGTTATTTACACAAATACACATTTTAAGCTACATTTTGATATATCACTTCAATTGTTCCCAAAATATTGGTACAAATATAGACATCAAATTTCTCATCAAGTGCCCCCAAATAATATTGCTGAGATTTCTTAGCAGATAAAGTCCAAGTGTTTTCTCATAGAGATCTGTTTTCTTATAAATAAAGCTGATCAGGGAAGCATGAAATTGAGAGCATTTTGAGGGCCTGTTGGAATTGAAGTCACTACACTCTGCTTATTCTAGATGATTCTGCTTTTGTGATTTGTCTAACAAACGGGGAAAGGAATGAGTTCAAGGAGCAGCCATTGCATGGCCCTGCATGAGATACTTGAAGGTTATAATGGCAGCTCACAGAGATTGCAGTTGAAGAAGGCCTCTGTAGGGAGAAAGCAGAGAGCGGGAAGGCATTCCAGCCCTGTGTTCGGGAGAGAAAGTGTCTGTTTTCATAAGGTGTTTGTTGTTGGTGGTGTTGTAAAACCTTTGATTCATAAAAATAAAAATGCCAAAAATGAGTGGTGGATTAATGTAAAATATCCACATATTTACCATTCATTTTTTAAATTACTTCATTACATTAAAGCAAAATAACCCAGTGAATTTCAGCAAAAGAAGTAAAAGATGGAATCAAGAGAAAGATTATATTTCACATATGACCACAAAAAATTCAGTTCATCTACAGAATGGCTCATTTCATTTTCACCTGAATGTGTCAGAAAAAAAATTTAAAATGTCTTTTGGCAATAAGTTACCTTAAAACTACCAGTACAAGGCTGAACTTCCTGGGACAGGTTATTTGAAAGACTCACCGTAAGTCATTATTGTACAATCCTTAATTATTTTTTTTTATTCTTAAAAGAATGGAGCAGCCACCTTTTATTCCATATGAAATAAAATAGAGGAACTTAGAATAACTTAAGTTTTTCATTAAATAAATACAGTTATTTATCTGGCACTGGACTAGGCAGAGAGAATAAATGGATGCAGGTACTACTAAAAGCGCCACATTAAAGGAGCTTTTATTCCCTGGGAGTCCATTCTAGTAGAGGGACATGACAAGATGCTGAGCAATTAATGCTAAGTGGCATGTTGCTAACATAATTATAGTTGAGGTTTCAGAGAAAACTAAATTCACCATAGTTTAAAGAGAGAGAGAGAGAGAGAGAGAGAGAGAGAGAGAGAGAGAGAGAGAGAGAGAGAAGAGAGAGAGAGAGAGAAGAGAGAGATATCTCAATCTGTTGCCTTCCGTATGTGCTCTGACTAGGAAAGGAACCAATCAAACTGTAACCTTTGAAACCTTTGAGTGCACAGGAAGAAGCTCAACCAACTGAGCCACTCTGGCCAGTCACAATTGTGTTTTTAAATAGAACTCTATGGGGGAAATGGCCTATACATAATGTCTTTTGAAAAAAGGTTCAGAGATTAGTAAAGTCTAATTGTAAAAAAGCCGCGCAATCTGGGGAGCACGGTCCATGATTGAGTGAGTTTAAAATGTGCCAGCAGGTTTCTTCAACCCTCCTTCTCTTCTATTTCTCTATTAAAAAAGTATTACTTCTAGACCTGGCTGGTTTGGCTCAGTGGGTAGAGCTTCAGCTTGTGGACTGAAGGGTCCCAGGTTCCCATCCAAGTACTAAGTAGGCCCAACCCTGCTTAGCTTGGAGATCAAATGAGATTGGCATGTTCAGAATATAGCCAATAATGTTAAGATAACTGGGTATGGGGCCAGGTTTGTGCTTGGGGCAGCAGGAGGATCATTGTGTGGATTTTTTGGCTATCTGGCTCCTTTTCTATACATCTGAAACTTGTGCAGAAAGGTACTGACTGTAAACTGTGGTTGCAATAAAATAAATTTTAAAAATATTTGTCATCCACATGTCTGACAGCATAATGAAGTGTAATGCCAAACCAATATGGTCTTCACTTGACCATATTGTGCTTATCAATTTTTAGAGAGAGAAGGAGAAGAACAGGAGAGAGAGAGAGCGAGAGAGATAGATACTAGAGAAAAACAAGGAGCTTAAAAAAAGTAAAACTTGGGCATGAAGTATACATTGAATACTTACTTCATATATTGGAATAGATGCGTAGTCCACAAATTGCATAATAAATACTCCACTATATGTTCTACTAGCAGGAAAGTGTTCAGATCTCATATCATCTCATTTCTTCATCATAACCCTACTGGACACTGGAAATAAAACCATAAAATCATCTTTATCACTTCAGGTCTAAAGATATTTGTAGTTTTTCTTTGGCTCCAGGTAAATTTAGAAATTTGTTTCTTCATCTGCTATTCACTGAATGCCTACCATGTGTAGCTTTGTGCCCATGTGCCAGCATGTTTCAGCAGGCGAACAACTGAGAGATACAGATATACATACACATGTTTCTGGTTTCTTGTCCTTTGGGAAGAGGAAGTCCCTCTCTCGATTAAGTGCTCTCAGGAAGCTTGGTAATGGAGGGATCTTAATAGATTAATCTTTTAAAATTTTCTCCAGAGGTCAGCTCCTTCGAATCTCTTTGGCTCTTGTATTCCACCTACCATCCCATTTCCCTATAGTTTCTTTGGAGTGCCGTGTTAATAAGGACCCCTTGGTTCCTTGTGCTTTTTATCTGAGAGCATACAGTTTGCAGCAATTAGCAGCTCCTGCATGAGTCACCCATAATAGATATTCTGTAGAATAAAATGTATCCTCATTTAAAAATATAATTGGGAAGGAAAAGGTACATTGTCTGACCTTGTTCTGTCTAAAGAAACCAATTCAAATCATGATTATACTCCTAGGCTATTTGAGAAGAATAAAATATTCAAAACTAATGGCTTCAAGCTCTCAGGCAAAACTAGATTCTTAGTAGCAGAAAAATTCCACACGGCTCTGGAGAACAGTTTTAATTTTTCTCAACCAATAAAAATAATGTTTTTGATAGGAATTTAGAAAACGTGATTGTCAGTGACCATCTACTGAACTATTCTGAAATATTAAAGTCAAGGTAACTGAATTAAAATTTGATTATCCCTCATTGCCATTTTCAGTGGTAAGATAATTAGTTAGGTATTAACCTTGAATGTGCAAACATCCTAGGAAAGTTCCATGTCTGAGAGTGCTGTCATTTTCCAGATTATTCTCCTACAACCATTTTCTGACTAGCTATATAAAGAAAACTGGAAAACATAAAGTATTACATATAATCATGTGGGGGAGATGAGAGGATAGAAACATTTAGGAATAAGAATACATATAAAGATATTTTTATTATATTTTGTATCCCATACCCGAGGATATGTGTTTATCGATTTTTAGAGAGAGAAGGAGAAGAACAAGAGAGAGAGAGAGCAAGAGAGAGAGATATTGGTTGCCTCTCATAAGTACCTGACTAGGAATCGAACCCACAACCTTTTAGTGAATGGGATACAAAGTATATAATATAATGTCATACTTAAATATTCACCAGTGGCCTTTCATTGTTTTACTTTAAAACAGTATTTAAATGCAATGATTTCTCTTATTCACACACAAAAAAAGAATACACAAAGAGTAATTATTAAACACATTTTATATGTCAAGGAATGCACGTATAAGTCTATATTTTAAATTTCTAATATTTCTTACAGGAAAATTTGGAAATTCCCATAACACTAGCTAAATCAGTGCAAACTTAAAACCCTTTGTTGACAATTGTTTTCCATTGGCATTATAAAATCCTGGATCAGGACTATTTCTTGAGAATCACATTTCATCACTGACTCAGAAGACTTTTAGACATATGTATATGCATATGTATATGTATATGTATATGTATATCTATATATCATATATCACACACACACACACACACACACACACACACACACACACACACATATATATATATATATATATATATATATATATATATGAGGTAATATGCAAATTAACCCTCAGGTTTTTGGCCTCACAATATGGCTGGCTTCAACCAGGCTGGTAGGGAAGTTAGTGAGGGACAACCAGATGACTGAATAAACAGGCTCATGGGTAAACAGGCTGGTAGGGTGAGGGGAGGGGGCAGTTAGTGGTGACAAGGTGGCAGAGTGGGGCAGTTGGAGGCAATCAAGGCAGCACACAGAGGCAGTGAGGGTCAATCAGGCCAGTGTGGGGAGACATTATGGCCAACTAGGCAGGCAACAGGTGAGCGATTAGGAGTCAGTCCAGGATTGTGAGAGGGATGTCCAACTGCTAGTTTAGGCAATCAAGCATGCAAGCAGAGGCTGTTAGGGGCAATCGGGCAGGCAGGAAGATTAGTGGTTAGGAGCCAGTGGTCCCAGATTGCAAGACGGATGTACCTCAAGGGGTCCCTGATTGGAGAGGATGCAGGCTGAGCTAAGGAGCCCCCCACCCCATGCATGAATTTCATGCACAGGGCCACTAGTATTTAGCCTATATGATAAAAGAGTAATATGCAAATCAACCATAGCTACACTACAGCCATAGCCATGCCCACCAGCCAATCAGGAGTGAGTATGTAACCCAACCAAGATGGCTGTGGCCATGGAGAGAGCAGGATGCTTGGGCTGCCCCTAGCAATGGAGAGAGCCAAGCTTTCCGACTGCCCTGGTGGGCCAAGGCCTCCACTCAAGGCTACAAAGCTTCAATTATAGAAGATAAATAAATCCCAACAAAAATGGCTGTGGCCATGGAGCAAGTAGGAGGGTTGGCTTCGCTCAAGGCTACCAAGTTTTAATTATAAAAGGTAAATAGATCCCAGATACCAGGGCCTTTGCTTGGGTCGATGGGGCATGGCTGGTCTGCAAACCACCACTGGCCCACACCCAGGCAGTTCCATGCCCCAAGGGAACCCCCCACCCTGATCCAGGACACCCTTTAGGGAAAACTAGCTGGCTCCCACCCATGCACCAGGCCTCTATCCTATCTAATAAAAGAGTAATATGCAAATTGACCATCACTCCAACACACAAGATGTCTGCCTCCATGTAGTCAAAGATTAGTTCCTCCATGTGGACACAAGATGGCCACTACAAGATGGCCAGCAGGGGAGGTCAGTTTGGGGAGATCAGTCCCTGCAGGCGAGGGTGACCAGGCTGGCAGAGAGTGGTTAGTGGGTGATCAGGCTGACAGGCAGAAGTGTTTAGGGGGTGATCAGGAAGGCAGGCAAGCAAGCAGTTGGGAGTCAGCAGTCCTGGATTTTGAGAGGGATGTGCGTCTGCCCATTTAAGAGAGTGTAGTTGGCCATCCCTCGAGGGGTCCCAGATTAGAGAGGCTGCAGGCGGGGCTGAGAGACATACCCCACTGTACATGAATTTCATGTACTGGGCCTCTAGCATTTTATAATTAGATAGATATATACATATATAATGAATACAGGTATACATATGTCTTAGAACAATATATGTATATGTGTGTATGTGTACGTGTGTGTGTGTATCTCCAATAAATATTAGGTATTTTTAGCTATTATCATTAGATCAAAGGATGGCAAATTTCAATATGCTCTATGCTCATCAATCCATAATAGGAACACATTGTCTTGTACTGGCAGCTTACTTCAATAGGAACACATTCAATAGAATGTGACCTGCTTGAGTAATGGACTCCATTGTTATCCACTTCCTGACACATCTTGTGCAGGGCATTATAGACCTTCACTGAAAATTCTTACATGGATAGATGGGGAGAAGGCACATGGCCTTAAGGTTTCAAGTATTTCAAGGTTGTTCTTGTGGAAGCATGCATTTGCTATTCATAAGATATAGCCAAATCCAATCATCACATTATAGGTTTCCCTGGACAGTCACAGTTTATGTCTATATAATTACCAATTCGTTTTTAAGTTATTAAAGTATTTCTGCTTGGGTAAGAGGTTATATGGCTATCCCACATCTAGGATAAATATGTTACAGTGAAGAAGAAACACATTTAAATGTACCATAGGACAAATACATCAAGTACTTGAGTTCTGGAATGATGAAATAGGCTTCCCTTTGAAGTTATATAATGAAGTTACTGGAAATATTCTATTAATTCAGGACAATGATTCAGTGGGAGAGATGATTCACAAACTCGTTTTGTAGTTTGACCCAATGTACATTGTTACAGACATGTAATCTAATAGATCACAATTGCTAACTAGCTTCTTTTATTATCTACCTGCGGCTTCTCTGTGAAAAAAAAAATTAAATCTGAATTTACATTTTTATGGAGCCAACTATCAATCTTCTCCCCGACCCATTTTACAAATAAATCAAACTTCAACAGAGCCTGAACACATTGGAGATTTTCCCTAATGTTTGACATAGCTTTTTTTTTTATTGCTCTTGAATGAAAATAGAATATATATTTTGAAACAGGTAATCTAATAGTTTCTACTTGAGTTATTTTTCATTTTCTAACAATTTCAGGGGAAAAAAGAAGTAAGAACCAAAAGGTTCTTAGTGACCTAGAAACCCATGATATAATCTGAATTAAGTATTAAGCATTGCCTTGCTCTTACCGATAGATAATATTTTGAAATTTGCTATATCTGTTCCATAAAATCTTACCTGAATAAGACACCAAAAAAGGTCTACTTTTATATGACTGTGTCCTCCACTGTATATATTTTAGTTGTTCAAAAGTTGCATTTGAAACTAATATAAGAAAAATCTCATGAGAAAAAATCCTGAAGGAAAAATATGATAATGAAATGGGGAAAATCAGCTGTCACTTGGCATAAACATATTTTAGGACTAATAGTTATATTTAATGATATTTAGCTATTGTTTAAAAATAATTCAGATTTTATAAATAACAATGAGCATGTTTTCTTTTCCACTTTTATTGCCTTTACTAGATTCAGACACAGGTACTTTTCATTTAGGGGAATGCTTTATTTTTAATGTATTGACTGAGTGCCTACTATGTCCTGGCACTATGGCCTAAGCACAGACAGTCTTTGAATTGTAGAGGCTTTGTGAATTGCTGTGCCCTAAACATTCTTGCAGGTTCTCACCCAAGTAGGGAGCATTTTGTCTGTGTAATTATCAAATGTTTTTAAGTTATAAAAGTACTAGACACCCAATCCATTAAATGCAAGCAAGAGTAGGCCTTCCTTCCCCCAGCTGCCAGCACTAGCTTCCCTCTGGCTCCGAGGTTCCTCTGGAAGGTAGTTCAGAAGGATGTCTGGTCTAATTAGCTTATTATACTTTTATTATTATAGATTCCTACTTGGCCGAGAAGTTATATGGCTGTCTAAGTAGAGAGGATTTTCTTTTTTTTTTAATTTATTAAAACTTTACTGTTCAGATTTTTACAATTGTCCCTCTTTTCTCCCCCCATAGCTCCCCTACACCTGGTTCCCACCCAACCCTTTGCCCTTCCCCATTCCCAACAGTCCTCAGCCATTGGACTACGATTTTTGTCCAGTCTCTTCCCACACCCCCATACCCATTTCCCCCCAAGAATTGTCAGTCCACTCTGATTCTATGCCTCTGATTCTATTATATTTACCAGTTTATTCTGTTCACCAGTTTTTTTTTTTAATTTTAGATTCACTTGTTGATAGATATGAATTTGTTGTTCATAATTTTTTTCTTTACCTTTTTCTTCTTCCTCTTCTTAAAGAATGCCTTTCAGCATTTCATATAATACTGGGTTAGTAGTGATGAACTCCTTTAGCTTTTTCTTATCTGTGAAGCTCTTTATCTGACCTTCAATTTTGAATGATAGCTTTGCTGGGTAGAGTAATCTTGGTTGTAGGATCTTGCTATTCATTACTTTGAATATTTCTTGCCACTCCTGTCTGGCCTGCATTGTTTCTGTTGAAAAATCAGCAATCAGTCATATGAGTGCTCCCTTGCCGGTAACAAACTGTTTTTATCTTGCTGCTATAATATTCTCTCTTTGTCTTTTGCTCTTGGTATTTTAATTATGATGTGTCTTGGTGTGGTCCTCTTTGGATTCCTTTTGTTTGGGATTCTCTGCACTTTCTGAACTTGTGAGTCTATTTCTTTCGCCAGGTGGTGGAAGTTTTCAGTCATTATTTCTTTAAATAGGCTTTCAGTATCTTGCTCTTTCTCTTCGTCTGGCACCCCCATAATTCTGATGCTGGTATGCTTAAAGTTGTCCCAGAGGCTCCTTTCACCATCTTAAAATTTTGGGATTCTTTTTTTCTTTTCTGGTTAAGTGTTTTTAGCTTCTTTGTATTTCAAATCTTTGACTTGATTCTTGCTATCCTTTAGTCTGCTATTAGATCTCTGTATAATATATATATTTTTTATTTCAGTCAGTGTATGTTTAATTTCTAGTTTGTCCTTTTTCATATCCTTGAGGGTCTTGCTAAATTTATCAGCCCTTTCTAGAACGTTCTTGAAAAACAGTGTAACCGTGGTTTTGAACGCTATATTCAGTTGTTTGCTTTCCTCTATTTCTTTCATTTGTGAGTTGTTTCTTTGTCTCCACATTTTGGCTGTTTCCCTGAGTAGATAGAGTGGCTTTGTGTGCAAGGTGCCTTATAGGGCCCAGTGGCTCAGCCTCTTCAGTTACCTGAGGTGGACCCTCTTGGTATACCCCTTTGTGGGCTGTGTGCACAGTCTTGATTGTTGTTGGTATTACTGGGAGGAGTTTATATCCAGGTCAATTGTCTGTGAGTATCAGCTGTGTCTATGCTGATACTTGGTGCTAGAGACACTTGCAAAAGCCTCTGTGTTCAGCTTGGATGGAGGGAGTTTCAGTTTAGAGCAGACAGTATTGGTTTCCCATGAGCCCTTCCCTAATAGGCCTCTGTGTCTCAGTGTCCTGTGGTAATCTCTGCAAGCACCTCTGAGAAGCTGCCCTTGAGTTCTGCCTGCTGCCAGTCAGTCCATTTTCTCCCTGAATGATTCTGGTCCCCAGAGTCTTGCCCGGAACTGGAGTTCAGCACAGTCTGGAGCGTTTGTCTATGATTTTTTTTTCCTTTCTTTTTTCTTAATGCACAGTTATCAGACCAAAGGAGATAAGAGGGCGGGTGAAAAAGTTGCTGCTGTTTAATTTTCCTTTAGATTATTTGTAAAGGTAGACATAAACAAATACTGCTCCATATTCTCAAGTTACAAACTAATGAGGGATGCTAGATTTCTTCCATTCACTTGTATTTTATTGAGGTGAGTGATATACATTTTGATGGCCCTGCTTGAGCCAATAATTTCATAAGAACAAATCTCTTCCTAGGGAGGAATCCCCTGGGACATTTTTTTTCACAGAGTGTCATTGTAGATTTTATGAAATAAAATTTCTACCGTTTCATTTTACCTAGGTGGAGGGAAGGACAATAGTGATAAAAGGAAGTTGGAGGTCAGTGTGAATGAAATTGATTTCCTGAAGAGCAGTTTGGTTCTGATCAGTGATATGTCTAGCTTTTTTTTTGTCATACATTTACAGAAAGAAATATATGTTACATCATTCCCAGAAGAGAGAGAGTGTATTTGTGTATAGTCAAGAATTCATTTATTCAATAAATGTTCACTGAACATTCACTATGATCTTTATTATGAAACTACGATAACTTATATTCTAGTCAGGAATGTAAACAGTTAACAAAGGTGACATTTATAAGGATATTTATAAAATTATATGAGTATTAGGAGATCATGAGTGATCTTGAGATAAATCATGGATGCTGTATATCTCACATATAGGCATATATATATTTATATGTACATGCATATATAGTCTACATCTATATGTTTATATATATACATATATATCTTATATTTATATTACATATATATGTATGTAAATCCTATCTAATAAAAGACTAATATGCAAATTGACCATCATTCCAACACACAACATGGTCACCCCCATGTGGTCAAAGATGGCTGCCCCCATGTGGACACAAGATGGCTGCCAAGATGGCAGGCAGGGGAGGGCAGTTGTGGGTGATCAGGCCAGCTGGGGAGGGCAGTTAGGGGTGACCAGGCTGGCAGGGGAACAGTTAAGCATTGATCAGGGTGGCAGGGAAGTGGTTAAGGGCTAATTAAGTTGGCAGGCAGAGGTGGATAGGAGCAATCAGGCAGATAGGCACATGAGCAGTTGGGAACCAGCCGTCCAGATTGTGAGAAGGATGTCCGACTTGCCTTTTAGGCCCAATCCCACCAGGATCTGGCCTAAAGTGGCAGTGGAACATTCCTTGAGGGGTCCCAGATTGCCTCCCCCTCCCCGTGCATGAATTTCGTGTACCAGGCCTCTAATAGATAGATATATAATTGAATAGATTTTTATAAAATACTTAGCGTTACTTGTATGATGCAGATGGATAATTTTTCAGTTTTACTATTTTTGAAAATCCTGATTGTAACTCATTGGATTGATTTTATGACACTCGGTGGGACCCATTGAGACTTACGATCAGAAAAACAGAGAGGTTTAGAAAGTATAAAATATGTCACCATACATAGTCAATATCTTTATGATTGGGTGGAGAGAGTTCAGAATATTATGATTATTTCCTTTAACAATAAATAGTTACAGCATGAAAAGTGCATATTTTATCAAACTTTTCATTTGAACTCAGACAATCTTAATCTAATAACATCTATCAATTATTAATTGTTAGAGAGTCTAAAATCTCAATATTTGAAATGAAATTAACATTTTAATATGTAATTATGTAAGGCATTATTAGAATAAGTGCTGTATAAACTTTGGAATACCTTTCTACAGGGTAAATTCTGGCTTAAACCTTGAGATTAAATCAATAATAAGATTCAGACAGTGACATTAACTTCTTATTGGAGACTGGTATGTAAAGTGGTTACAACGTTGACAACTGATTTATATCTATATTATAGCAGAGTGAAACTGGGTAACATCTAGCTGCTTTTCTTAGTATTTCAATGATTTTAGTACTTTCCATTGAAGGACTTCACTAGTATTAAGAAGCTCATTGGTTAATAAGAAAAGAGAAATATTTTCTTTCATACTGAAGCACAGATATATTTTATCTTTTAAAGCACTCAATACAGACCCACAAATCCCTTTAACTTTCTAGGAGAAATTTTAAAATGCTTTGGAAATTCTATAAAGTATTATGGGTGCTCCAGTTCAATCCATGATCATCCAAATTGGGGTGAGACTTGTGTTTTTGTTATTGAAATAAAAACCCCAGTCTAACCAGTAAAGTGGATAATCAATTGTGTGAAATAAAGTAGCATTTTTGCTTTAAATGCTAACTTTTTTTTTATCTCATGCAGTGGAAATTTCTGGATTGCACACAACTTTTTTTTGTTGTTGTTTATTCTTAAGAATAAAATAATTATTATATTATATACAAAAGTGATTTTAATTATAATGAAACGAGTATGCAAATCTAATTGTAAGAATAGATTCATTTATGACAAGAATATTTAGATTTATCTTTTACAAAGTTACATAGGGCAGATCACTGATAAACCAAATATTTAATGGTGGCACATGCTACAGTATCTAAGAATCGTCATTTTCAGAATTTAATACAACATCCAATCAGCACAGTAAGGATACTGAATATCTGACTTTATTATTTTATAATTAACAATGCATCTTTCAGTTAGAGTCTCTATGAAAATACCTTTGTAAATGACAATGGTTTAAAGCATATAATGAATTGGGTTGCTATAGTTTCTTTACTATAGGTTTTACTAGATTATAAGACCCTTCACGTGTTACTTGACTGTGCATTTTATGTTACACTTCCACTGTAATAAGAATTTGCTAGAAATTAGAGGTTAAAACAGAAGGATATAAGTTTACAAGTTTCTCTGTTCTAAACTGGGAGTAAATTAGGGAAGTGCAAAACTGCTTTGGAGGTAATAAATGAAGGAAGAAAATATATATTTTTTTTCTGATGGAAAGTACATTCATTTTCAAGGACATAATCAGGAAAAATGGCTTTTCCATTATTTATTCATTTATTAGATATGAAGAGTGTGTTTACCAGTATGTATGTGCAGGTATTGAACTTGATTATGAGTTTGATGGCTCCTTTTTTTCTTTTTTAGATTCTTTATTATTGAAAATGTTACATATGTCTCCCTTTGCCCCTTGGACCTCTCTCAGCCTACCATGCATTTCTGACAGTATCTTTTTGATGGAAATATTTGGATTAGTTTAAGGCAAGATGGATAAGGGGAACTCACCGAAATATCTAGGTCTCCATAGACTCTTAATGGGCAAGAACTCTGGGACTTGTTCCAATTGCTTTCCCTTCCAGGTGTGACCTGTCACTTGTATAGACCTCTGTCCTCTTTAAACCTCACTTGCTGTTACATGTATGTGCTAACAGTACCTTCCAAAGAAGCTGCTCTTGATAGGTGGATAGAGAGGAGAAGGAGAGAGGTGTAGCAAAACTGAGGCCCACAGTTGGCCCTCCCTTTCCCCCGTCAGCCTTTCAACCTTCCCAACCACTCCCTGGGCTCAGTCTGCAATATTTGAGAGCTTCAAGTGTTATACAAAGAAATAAGTGAGACAGGAACATTAATATCCGGTCATCTACATGAAAATATCACTTTGCACCTGAATCTAGGCTAAGTGATTTCTGTGGGTTATTAGAGCTAGAGGTTGGGGAGTCTGGACTCTAGGTCAGAGGTAATGGGATTAAGCAGATTTAGAGCTATTAGAGTGAATATTGAAAATATTATGTAATACAGTGACATTTAAGAAGCTTTATTGAAGTTTTGATATATTGATTATCTATTTTTCTCAACTTTCTATGACAAACACACAGATACACACACATTCAATTAAACACACATACACCACACACACACACACACACACACACACACACACACACACTTTTGTACATACACTCACATATGCACAAAAGCCTCAGATGCCACTTTTGGTTTTCAAATTGTTGGTCACCATTTTCCTAGACATGCCACTGCCCTTTTATGTTGATGGCTCTGTCATTACTAGTCAAGGAGTTCACTTTAAAAACTTGCTTCTTTTCTTTTCTTTTTCTTTTTTTTTTGTATATAAACTTGCTTCTTGCTCCACTTCAGAATCTGTGACTCTGAGTATGTTCATGCAGAAGACATTTAGGTGGGGGGATTTGTTACCCACTTATTTCTAGATCTCACTTGTCTGTTTTGGTGTTTTGGGTTTGCATGTTCCTAGCTCCAACTTCATAAAGGGGGAGGCAAGCCTTCAAATGTGGGCTGTGCCCCTTCATCTATAGTAGAAAGCAGAGCCTTAGCCAGTTTGGTTAAGTGGATAGAGCAGTGGCCTATGGACTGAAGGGTCCTGGGTTCGATTCCTGCCATGTGCACTTACCTCAGTTCCAGGCTCTTCCCTGGCATAGGCCCTGCTGAGGGCACATACAGGAGGCAACCAGTCAATGTGTTTCTCTCACATCAATGTTTCTCTCTGTTTTTCCCTGCCTCTTCCACTCTCTCTAAAATCAATGGGAAAATATCCCGAGTGAGGATTAAAATTTATTAATAATAACAATAATAGTAATAATAATATGGGAGAAAGCAGAAATGATGTTTCTTTTCATTGTGACCTATAAAATGTAGAAATTGCCTGAGTTCTAGTCCATTTGGAACAATTGGTGAGCCATTGACTTGATCTCACATCAATCTGATTTGGCAGTTATTGTGGTTACAACCCCCAAATACTATAAAGCTGTCAGTCTCATTGGATATTTATGTTCAAGGTGTAATGGATTTTGCTCCCTTCTGAAATGCTTTTTGAGTGGATAGCAAATTATCAAGAAGTATGTCAGAACTTCAATATTCTCTACTACCATCTGTAAAAACCTTTAATAATAAAAGCATAATATGCTAATTAGACCAGAGGCCCTTCCAGATGAAGTTCTGCACAAAGATGAGGCTGCAAGGGAAGGTGCCTGCCAGTGGCGGGAGGCAAGCCTCCATCCCAGGTTCCGGAGGGAAGCTGGTGCCGGCAGCCAGGGGAAGCAAGGCCTGTTCTTGCACAAATTCTGTACATCGGGCCTCTAATGTTAACATAAATGGTATTTTCTTAGTGTATCACTATGTTATTTTTTGGGAAATATTTTAAAACTAAACTACAATGTAAATATATAAATAAACCCAGAAAATTTAGCATTACATGGTTAGAGACTTTCTGTATTTCTGCCCCAAATGTGATATGCGTATCACAAAATTATTAAAATGCAATGAATATATTAATATCGCCTAGTTGTTGAGGACATGGGTTCAGAAGTCTGGGTATTAACTCCCCCATTCTCATCTTCAGATTGATTATGCCAATAGCAAGTAGCTTCTTGGGCTGTGATGAGGAATAAATAAAGTGACAAGGAAAACAATGATTGACCCATAGTAAGCCCTCAATCAATGTGAGCTGTAGTTATTGTCGGTGTCATATGGTTGCAGCCTGTATTGCCCAATAGTAAAGGAAATACATCAGTCAGCCCACAACTTATTTTTCAAAGGAAAGAGCATACATAATTGTTTGATTTTTGTGCCTTATTTATTTAGCCTAAAGAGTGTTGTAGAATATCTCTTTGTAAAATATTAAAAACAAAGAAAAATAAGTTTATTGAACCACGATACATTGTTGTATATAAAGTTAAAATAATTACCGAAGACAGAACATTTTCCTAAACAGAGTGAAGAAACATGTCATATTTATTTTGTTTTTTCTTTTATCTTGTTCATCATTTTCTTATTTCCTCTGAATATGCTTGGCTTGATGATCTGTTTTTTATGCATACAATTGCTTCATTATTTTACCATCCACAATTTAATAATGTATTATCCATCATGATATCAGGGACATGAATAAGGGCACCAGTGTTCCATGCATTTCCATTTGCAGGCTCTGACTGATAACAGAAAACAGATTCAGAGAGTTAATAATATTTTATAATTTTGTTCACTTTTAAAATGTTCTTAAAAACTCCCTTTTTCTGAGAAATCAACATGGGCCAAGAGAAGTTTCCCATGTTAGATTCTTAATAGTATGCTTCTTAGAATTTAACCCCACCAAACTTTTTTCCTCAATTAACAAGAGTCATTTTGTTTACAAAAAGTAATCATGTGAATTATCAAATAGTCTTACAATTAGCACAACTGAATATTACTGGCTAACATCTCAACTTGCCAGAAAAGTACTTAATCCTATTAAGAAATGCTGAATTACAACATCTGTTCATTTCTACATTGATCCCTTTTGTTGAGAAGATTAAAGCTATGATTTTCTAAAAATCACATTCTTCTTAAGACACTGAATGAAAATGATAATTAACTGATGCCAGGTGGTTAATGTATCCACCATGTCTTCCTTGAGGTTTTTGGTTTTTACTCTCTCCCTAAGCACTGCTTTGCTCTTGAGCTATTTGAGCAGTAACCACACACACATTCTTATGTAGATTAAACCCATTCTATGCCATTTTCTTAAAAAAGACAATTGTTTATCAGATGGTGGTCCCATTGAAATAAGTAGGCCAACATTTTATGTACAAGGACCTCAGTCCACACATTTACTGGATATTTTGTGAGACATGGTACTGTTAACAGAAGGATGATCCTAGGACAAAGACAGCCCTGGTTTTATATGGTTCGCTCAACTTTTTCTCTAAGTCTATTACTTATCAAATCTGACCCTCAATTTCCTCATCCATAAATTAGGAAAGGAGAATAAAAATACATCATATGACCATTGCAAATATTGAGTTAACGTAGACAGTGTGCTGTATCTGGCACACAGTAAATGTTCTTTAAACAGTCACCAAACTAAAGAAAATTCAAATTGGGAAGCAACGAAATCCTGATTTTTATACAGGCCTGCTTGGGTGTGTGAAAAGGCTCATCACAATAGAAATATATGTGTGTATATACATGTGCAAAAGTACATCAGATGTCTTCTAATTGCTTTTTATCATCTAAGCAAGTTTCCTCTTTACTCTTTTAAACTTGACTTTGTCTAATGAAATAGGTAAAAATTTGTATTAAAATCTCTGTCAGGAAAACTGTTCTTGTTTCCTTTTCAAAGCACAAATGCAGGTAATTGGCCCATTCTAAATAAATTAAGCATAATAATAATTTTTTTTGTGTGTTACATGTATAAATATATCCCCATAGCCCCCCTCCCTCCCAGGCATACCCCCCTCGCTCCCAGGCATACCCCCTCCCTCCCAGGCATACCCCAGTGTCTGTGTTCATTGGTTATGCTTATATGTGTAGATACAAGTCCTATGATTGATCTCTTATCTACCCCACCTCTCCTTAATCTTCCTGCTATAATTTCACAGTCTGTTTGATGCTTTACTGCCTCTGTATCTATCCTTTTGTTCATCAGTTTACAATGTTCTTTATTATCAACAAATGAGTGAGATCATGTGGTGCTTCTCCTTAATTGACTGGCTTATTTCACTAAGCATAAGGTTCTCCAGTTCCATCCAGGTTGCTGCAAACGGTAAGAGTTCCTTCTTTTTAATGGCAGCATAGAATTCCATTGTGTAGATGTACCACAGTTTTCTGATCCACTCATCTGCTGACGGGTACCTAGGCTGTTATAATAATAATTTGAGTTATGTGATTTAGAATATAAAATCTTAATTAGGAGAATATAGTGAATTGAGGAAGAGGATATATTGAATACTTTAATGAAAACTTATCAGAGGTGAGTAAATTATAAAATTAATTGTCTTTATTAACCAAGGAGTAGTTGTTTATATCTTACAATATGTACTGTTACATTACTGATAACAATATGTTCTTTAAACAGAAATAATTGCTTGATACTTTACATTGAGAGGAACACATATTTGGTAAAAAAACAACTTAGTTTCAATGGTTAAGATTCTGATCAGATGACTAAATATTTTCTCAAGTTGCAAGAGTCCAAGAAAGAGATTACAGAGATAAGAAAAGGTGCTTTTTGTTAATAATCCACAATGTTAGGTGGATTCTTCTACTATAACAAGAAAATGCATAGGCAGGAGCCAAATATATAATATATCAGTCATTTCTTAAAATAACAAGTGTGCCCTTAATATACCATTTTATGAATATCCAGAGTTTAAAGAAGCATAAACCACAATTCCCACAACCAATCTGAGAACACATTTATGAGGTATGTAGGGCTAGTCATGAACTTTCAGCACCGTTAACTTGCTCCCTATTTTTTGAATCATAAGTAATTATTAACTTTATTAAAATTCCTACGATCATTCTCTAGTGTGAGATCATTTGACCAAAAGGAAATAGCACATCATTGTCAACTTCCATAGTTTGATTTCCTCCCCAAGATGGATTGAAAGTTTTTACTTCCTTTAAACTGCATTTACTTTAAAAAGTTATAATAATAATTTTACATTCAGAATGAGACTGTTTAAAAGCCATACCATAATTAGAGTCATATGTAGGCCACAACAGAAGCACATTGAAGATGGATGGGAGGAAGACATGAAGGACAAGAAAGTCCCTTTAAAAAATCTTAATCATGAAACTTGACTGTTTATAATAGCTTGTCAAATAGTTACTACTCAGTTTTTACTTAAGGAAGTTGTAGAGTTATAAGGAAGATTACAGATAGAGTCTATGAGCTTTCTTTAGTTGGCAAGATAAACCTTTTTAAAGGTCAGCAAGCTCCAGGAGGGGGCCTGGGTCTGCCTCAGTCATCACTGTGACATCAGCAGCTAGAAAAGTGCTTGGCTCCGGGAAGTTCTCTCTAAATATGACTTGGAACAAATGGAAAGGGAGACATAATGTAAGGAAGCTAAAGAGCAGCAGGAGCAGGCCCAGCATAGCTATCAGTGTATATATATGTGTATGTCTGTATGTGTATCATGCTTCAAATATCTGTATTAACTATAATATACAGGCCCTTGAGTAGTACCTTCCTAGGACATAGGAGCTGACTTTTAGGCTCTGCAGTGCCACCTGAATATCACTGAGTTAATCCCTCCATTTTATGTATAAGAAAATAGAGATCAGATCTGGTGGGATCCCAAGTGTCAATATTTATTTATTTATTTATTTATTTATTTATTTATTTATTTTTATTTATTTTTTTTCACCAAAGATGTGGTTTTTTTTAATTCTTTATTGCTTAAAGTAGTACATACAGTATTATATATGTTTTCTTTTTCTCCCATTGAGCTCTCCCTAGCCATGCTCACTCCCTATCACATGTTCTCATCCCACTAGTATCTGTGTCTATTGGTTATTATTTTTAAAAATATATAATTTATTGATTTTTTACAGAAAGGAGGGGAGAGAGCTAGAGAGCAAGAAACATCTGAGAGAGAGACATTGATCAGCCGCCTCCTGCACGTCCCCTACTGGGGATGTGCCGGCAACTAAGATACATGCCCTTGACTGGAATCGAACCTGTGACCTTTCATTCTGCAGGCTGACGCTCTATCCACTAAGCCAAATTGTTTTTGGCTATTGGTTATTCTTATATGTATGCATACGACTCCTTTGGTTGACTTCTTATCCTCCCTCCTCCCCTACCTTTCCTCTGAAGTTTGATAGTCTGTTCAATGCTTCTCTATTTCTGGATCTATTTTTATTCATTAGTTTATGTTGTTCATTATATTCTACAAATGGGTGAGATCCTGTGATGGTTATCTTTATCCTACTAGCTTATTACACTTAGCATGATGCTCTCTTTGTCCATCTATGCTGTTGCAAATGGTAAGCGTTCTTTCTTTTTTATAGCAGCATAGTATTCCATTGTGTAAATTTACTACAGTTTTCTAATCCACTCATCTGCTAATGGGCACTTAAGCTGTTTCTAAATTTTAGCTATGGTAAATTGTGCTGCTATGAAATAGGGCTGCAAATGTCCTTTCTGCTTGGTGTTTCTGATTTATTGGGAAATATTCCTAGAAGTGGAATTACTGAGTCAAATGAGAATTTCATTTTGAACTTAGCAAATATTTATGGGAGTTGGAAATTAACATTTTTATCGGTCATTTTGTTTTCAGGGAAATTATTCTAGGAAGAGAAATCATAAAAGGGAATGACGTATATTCTAATTACTGTAAATCTTTATGATTACTACATGTGGTATCTTAATTTATGTATTAAAATTTATATGAATTTCTAAAGAGAGGTGTTTTATTATATATATATATATATATATATATATATATATATATATATATATTTTTTTTTTATAATGTTACAATTAAACAAAATACCTGATGCCCATTTAGTGTTAATACAAGATTTCAACTTTACACACAAATATAATCTTAATCTCGTACCCTAGGGAGAAAAAAAGCAAAAGGATAGACACACACAATGTATTGTGGAAAAGTTAACATTTACATTTTCTTCATAAAATAGTATGCTGGCTGATATTTATAATTATTTATTTGAATAGTCTTCAAGTTTTTATCAATTTCATTCAGCATAGAAACTAATAATATACAAATATATGTGTATGTATATAAGTATACATATATATATATTCATATATAATATGTGTATACATCTGTATAAATATATACCAGTACATTTAGGAGTGGGAAAAGTAGGTTTATAGCTGTTCATATGCATAATAATACAATGATTAATAAATAATAATGCAAGAATAATATGTTTTGGTACTCACAAGTGTAAATCTATTTTTGTCCACCTCATATATAAATATATATATGTGTACATACTAGTATGTGCATGTATATGTCCCTCGTAAAATAAATACAAATGATAGGCATTTGGCAAAAAAAAAAAGTCATAGGTTAATACATTTATTATAAAAGATAATAGAATCAGTAATTGTACTGACAAATTTTGCCCTGGTCAGAATTTCTCAATGAAATCAATGAGCCTCACATACTTATCTCAATTGGAATTGCCTCCATTGTATAGGGCTTAGGAAAGCAAAGCAAAAGTACTTTGATAAAATGTGTAATTAGGGAGGCAGAGATCAAGGCTTTAAAGAAAGGGCTTAGTAAAACAGATGTCCAAGGAGCCTTAGTAAGCCCAACCGGCTCTAATTACACTTTGGCTGGAAGAAGGTTGAAAATTCACGCCTGGCACTGCTTGCTGTGTTTTAGTTTTAAAATGACTTGCAAATTTATCATGATTCAAATATTTGTTTTAACTATATTAGGATTTTATGAAAATGTTTCAATAATTGCGCCAAAACTGCAAAATGTTGGATTATTTTTTAAAATGAAGAGATGCAAGGATTTATGTATTTTACTATGAATAAGCAATTACACATGCTGCATCCTTTTGAAAGATGGCTTTTTTATGTAATGTTTTTACATAGTAGACCTTTCATTGCAGGTATATGAGTTAAGCTGAGAAATCGCATTATCTGAGGAATTGCTTAAATGCACTAAATATGTGAAGAAGTCATTCTTCTTCTGTTTTCCCTCTATTGCTTTAGATCAGTGATTTTTCAACCTTTCCACTAATGGCACACATAAACTTAGTACTAAAATTATGTGACGCATCAACAATATATATTATATTTCATATAATATTGTGTATATTATATAATATTTAATTTGTGTGTGGGTGTGATAAGACATAATTTTGATTATCACACCCTGGATAGCCATCGTTGTATTGGCTGTTACCATTATTTTTAATCTGAGAATCTAAGGGAAAAGAGGTCAGTGTCCCTGACTAAATGGTCAGGTGTTGCATGTTTTAAAAATTCTATAGCACACCAGTTGAAAAATCATTGCTTTGGACATTTACTATATGAGCTATTTTAAAGAAAACAAAATTGTAGTTTCTTAGCTCTAAAACTGAATTCACATAGTAGATAGTGACAAAACTAAGGAAAAGTCTATGTTTCTTAAACATTTTTATAAAACTCTCACAGTTTTTAATGCTTGTATCTTATGGTTATAAATATAGAAAGATTTTGGCATATATGTGTGTTTTTTTATTAAAATGTATGTCTTTATAGTATAACATTTTTCTTGTAATATATCTTTAATATGACATGGTTTTGTATGATTGCTCAATTATATATTAAATATATCTCAACAATTTTCTTTATATCTGTGATAATGAGCAGATGATATGTTTACTTATACCTAAGATATGAGTCCCACACCTGAAGACTAAACTACTGATTTTTCATGCTACTTAGAAGGCTGGGCTGTTAAACCCTTTTTAATGCATAAACGTTTGTGTAGAATATTTTAGCCTACTTTATTTTAATCTTCCAAATTAGTCAAGATTTTTATCTAGCAAATATATATTATACTCACATTCTTCTCTCACTGGGATACCCTTTGTCCAGCAGGAACAAAACAACCATTTTAATTGTCACTATTGAGTCAGTGTTGACTGATTAACACATTGTTCTCATTGCGGTGTATGGCTAACTTATAATTAACTGAAAATAATTCAGAGATCTTGCTTGGCTTTCAATCAAGTGAAGTTCTACTTGAGACAACCATGGCTGACATAATTTACAATGGTAATAATATCACACTTTAAATCATATCAGTTCATTTCCCCTTTGTTTTTTTTCTTTCCCATTGATTTCTATTTCTTTAACTAAACCACATCTGTGTTATTCTAAGCCATAAGTAAACTTTTTTAAAATAAAGTGTGCAAAATGTGTTTTTATTTATCAAAAAGATGTTTTCAATTACCATTAAGTCCATTGTTGGTCTAATGTTAGCAGCTTTAATATTTGAAGCTGTACTCTGGAAACCAGACACCGATCCAAATTCTAAAAATCAATAGATTCTTCATGTTATGTGGTTTTTCCAAAACAACTGTTGATTACTTAAAGCAAAATCCTTTTGATAAGCAAATGGTTGGTCTGGATACAGGGAGTGGGTTAGTAGCTATTTTCCTTAGAAGTAACCAGTATCCTCCTTCCCTTCCCTCTCCTACTATCTTAAACCTTTTTTTCATAACTCTGTAGACAACTGCACATCCTTCACCTGTTCGATGAGGCAGTGTTGTTTTTCATCTCACTGGGTTGTGCTCTATGATATCATTTCCCCATCTTGAATCAATAAGTGTTTATTGAATAGTTGAATTTCCTATGCCTATTCCTTTATTTCAAACTCTATTCAATAAATGGAGAATTCCCTCAGTTGGGGTGGTGATTAATTTTAACAAAGATTTATTTTCTTGCTTATGTTCCATGAATAGAATAGGCTCATCAGGTCGAAGAGGGTGAGGTTGGTGCTTTGTTTTCCATAATTACTTCCGAACCACACTGCCAGAAGCCCCATCAATACTGTGGTATCACTGTGTTAACACTCTCAGGGCTCATATCAAGAAGGAAGAGAGCAATAAAAAGATACCTTAATCTTTGCAGTGGCCTACCAGTGATCCATGGAAACTTACAACCATTGGCTGGAACCACTGATATGGCCTTTACTACAATCCAAAGGAGGCTTGAAGAAGTAATGGTACATGGAATATTTTCTGAATCCTACTATCTGACATATTGCTTGAATTTTAAAACAATAAACTCATACAGTGAGAGTATCCATTAAATCTTATGATAGCCATTTCTCCCAGATTTGGTTGTTAATAAGTCTAATTTGGATATGTCCCCCCAAAGGAAAATCCTTACATATATCCCAAACCTACCAAATCTGAATTTCTGGATAGAGGACTGGAAATTGGGTGTAACGCGATCTCAATATGTTTCTCATTAGACTTACAATATGGAAAAAATAGTGTAAGCTTGCTCAATAGATGGTACCAGATTTAATGAAATAAATACTTTCATAATTGTGACCAACCTTAGGATGGGAGACCTTGTCAAACTCTGGAAATAAGTTGCACACTTGTACACACTTCCTGCCGGGATCACACAATTGTATGTGTTATACTATAAAATAATTCTCACAAATATTTAAACCGCTATTAATTGCTAATATTTGCTGAGAACTTACCATGTACTAGGCATTCTGCTGAGTTTCTTATTGGTTAACATCTCACAGAGTGGTCCTATGATGACCACCACTTGATAGTGAGAGATAAGAAGCTCTAGAAAGGGTAAGTATAATTTGTTCAAGGAGTCAGGAAGAAGAAACTAATAACCTCTATGTTAAAGATACAGAATGAATTTTAGCCCCCTCCTCTCTTTTTCTCTCTTTCTCCCGCCTTCCTCCTTCTCTACCCCCCCCCTCTCCACACACACACACACACACACACACACACACACACACACACACACACAAGTTCACTCTTCTCTAATCAGAGACTAGAGTGCTGCATGATTTTTTCTGAATGACCCCCCTGCTTTATCCCCTAGCTTCAACCACTGAGACTTTTTATTAATATTTATTACAGGAAATACATTCTCACATTTAATATTTTTTGAATCAGAGCCTGAGTACGATGTATTTAAAGTGTCTCTCAAGCCGCCCTTTCTCTTTACTATCTTCCAAACATAGATATAACTTCTCTGAGCACAAATGTAGGGAATTGCCAGTATAGTGACTGTTCGCCCACTGGCCTTGTGTGATCTGAGAGTTGGCAGTGTGTGAGCTAATGGGAGACCCAGTAACTTGCAACACAGCAAATGTGAGGAGCACTCTTAAAATAACACATCTCATGGGAAGAAGCAGATTGCCTCATTTTAAAGTACATTTGGAACAATGGGTTTGAGGAGTTTCTAGTATTATTGAAAAAAAAATTTCATTTCAAAAGGACGGCTTTGTATGTCTTGATTTCAATCTGTGTTATCATGAACTTGGTTTCATACCAGAAGGAGTAAGCTATTTCATTGTGAATGAAAATGCAAGATAAATAAAGGAAGGTAAAAACCAGAATCCTCCTGTTTTTCCACTAAAAGGACAAAAATTATCTTTTACAAAAAAGAAAACAAAACAAAAATAGCAGGTGTGTAGCACTTAGAGAAAAACCACTTGTGTAAAGTCACACTCACATAAATAACAAATTATGGTAATGTGCTTCTTAATAGCACCTGATACCCAGATGTGTAGAAAACCAGCCAAATCTCACCATAGAAGGCTTAACAAAAGATGTAAATCAACACATTGGTAACAGTTACCTTTGCAAAGTGGTGCTTTTAAGTAAGCCAAGGACTAAGAGTTGGCTATATACAAGGGGAAATAAACCTATTCATAAGGAATAACTAAAAGCTAAGGGTTTCAAGAGTGAAAATTGAATCCTGGAACTGAGATTATGTGATAGAATGTAAGTAGTCCAATGACATGTGGACGGAGGGAGACTAAAGCTTGGAGGGAAAGTGATTTTGGCAGAGTGTTTTCCATAACTTTACTTGTCCTTTGTGGTTTGTAGTTAAATAGCTTAAACATTCTGCTCAGAATTTCCTTTATTCTGTAAAAAATGAAGTGCATTGGGTGAAAATTTTAGGAGCACAATAATATATCATATAACACTATTCAACTCTATTTTTTTTTATTTCACTGTAACTATATAGACTGCTATAGTGAGACAAATGTAACAAGAGGATACAAAGTGAATCTGCTGTTCTTCATTTCTTCCCTATTTTTCACTAAAGATTGTAAACGTCAAAATAGGTATGCTACGTCTGCAACATTAACCCGAGGAAGATGAAGAAGTCATTAAACTGTATTTTCCTAGTTTAGCTACTGTCTGTAGGAAATGGGGACCATCGGAGTGTCTAAGGTCCTGCTGGGCTAGGAATCCCTGTGCTGGGGGTGTGAGTCCTACCTCTGTTACATTCTCAGGTCTTCAGACGCCAAGTCCTTGTCTTATGACCTTTTACCCCCTTATTTTGGAAGCTTTTCTCCTGCCTCCTTGTTTCCTGGTTGCAGACCAGGTGGGCTGGTTGCCTTTTGGCCTGCACCTGGTCTCCCTCCAGATGTGTAATGGCCTCCCTCATATCTCCCGCCTCATGCTCTCATGATGTGTCTGGAAGGTCAAAAATATCCCCTCGGTGGGTGAATGAGTAAGCCTGGATTTTATAGGAAATGCACTGCTTTCTCCATGCTTAGGATCCCTGTCTCCTTCATTTCACCTTAGATTAATAGTATTTTCCTAAAATGTAAATACCATCAGTTTATCTATACTGCTTGTTTTGAAAACACGCTTATTGTTTTTGTTCCAGCATGACTGATACATCATTTGGAAATTTGAACAGAATGAGAACTTTGAATTTTCTTATACAGAATTTCATTTGCTAGAAACACTGATTTTAATATAGAAAACTGCACCTGTCTGAATGGTACCCTATAAAAATTCGTGTGCAGGCACCCACACACATAACCACACACCTGGACCTCAAATGTGGACAAACTGCAGAATTTGGCAGACACAGCGAAAAATGTAAATGTGAGATTCCTGGTTTCAAAATTATTGAGGATTTCAAGGTAACCACAGCAGAGCATTAAACACGTCATGCCATCTGGAAGCATGGGCCCATGTGACTGCACACCAGTAACTAACCCAGAAGCCTCCAGCATCTACCAGCCAGCGGCTGTTTTATGAGCACTACACATCCATACATCCTGTTTCACCTTTCCCTCCAATTTCTGGTAACCCTCCTTCCACCATTTACAATAACTCAAAGCTACACCCCTTCTCTTTTAGTTCTCCTATAAATTCCAGTGCTTTTTCAAAGTAAATGCCATATTTATGGAAATCTTAGTAATTTAACATGTGTTAACTGTGCTACAATTACTTGATTTCTGTCATTTTCTATTTGTCACTGATGAAAATTTTGTGCCTTGTGTATCTAACTCTGTTTTCCTGGTAAGCACTGTGGTTTTTAAATAAATATCAGGTGTTTTTTGTTTGTAAAATCTTTTTTTTTTTTTGGATGGATCACATATTTCACCTCATAGCAGAATTAACTGTAATTATGAATAAAATGCATACTTTAAAATAAATTTCTCAACACATAGGTTTTTATTGTTAATTGAATAATTGCAGGGATGTTTTAAGGGTTTAAAATTCTGGTGGACATGTGGAGGACTGAGGTTTCAGTGTTGCTATCTACACTGACATTGCCTCAAATAACCTGCTTTGCAGCCCGTCAACATGTTTCCCAGCCACAGAGAGGTCCTTCACCCCACTGCTGAGTGTGCATTTCACTATGGAATTATAGATCTGTTTCAGCGAACTCCAACCAATAAGCTCTTTGATTATGTGAATGTATCTAAGGTAATGAGAATACATTCAATCAATTGTTTTGGTACTTTTTGTTTAGGTGGGTATATAGTTGGAAAGCAAACAACTAAGTGTGGAAAACTGAACCCTTTTAAGGGAAAATCAATCAGAATAAGAATTCATATTGCAAAAATGTAAAATGAGGAGTTTGCTTGCTTAATCCTTTGTCATAACAACTTGCATAAGAGAGTTTGGCAGAGAGGTGGAAAGTAAATATTTATACTTTTAAAGATGCAATACAACATTAGAAAAGGATTAGAGAATAAGAGAGCTTGATGGTCCTTCTACAAATCAGGAAACTGAGGTTAGAGATTCCTGAGGTAGTCCTTGGCTGAGGTGGAGCCATAGCCCACCTCTACTGACTTGTAGTTTGTATGTTAGTAATACAGTGGTGCTGCCTTTGGATAGCTCATGTGGAATGTGGAATGCTTTCCTTATAAAGGTATACGATCCATGTAAACATGATGCTAAGTCATATGAAAGATTTGAACCTGAGCTTTGATACATTTAGACAGGCTATCTAATTTGTGGGCCCAATGTGAAATGAAAATATAAGGCCTTTTGTTGAAAAATTAATAAGAATTTGAAAACAGTGACAACTGAGCCTGAAACAAACTCTAAAAGTTATAAGTATGGGGCCCTGTGCTAGGGCACTGATCAAATGCACATGACCTTGTATATCGGCAGACACATATATACTGAAGTCTTTCTTTTTGAAAACCCATTCTCATTCTCTCAGACCCTAATGATAAAGGACTAATTATAAATGGTCCATGTGTTTTGGTGTGAAGTTTATTTATTAATTCAAAAAATAGTATCTTAATGTGCTAAAAGATGAAATGTGGCAGGGAATGGGTTAGACAAGAGTCCTTGCCTTCAGGGAGTTCACACTCTGGTTTAGAAATTAAAGAAAAAAAATAAATTAGGTACACTATATAAAATGATAGTGATAGTTGCTAAAGAGAAGATAAGAATGGAGAAGGGCATAAGAAGTAGAAGGTGGGAACTGAGATTTTAGGCAGGAGAGTCAGGGGAGGCCTGAGTGGTAAGTATCTGAGGAGGTGTAGGATCATGTGGGAGTCTGGGAGGAAGAGCATTTCAGACAAAGGAAATAGCTTGCCCATTGGAACTGAGCCAATAGCTGGCAACCCAGTGAATAAATGAAGGGATAAGAGAGAACCTCAGAAGAATTATACAATGGCCCTGGGACTATGGCAGGAAGCAGTCATGCATCCTCACTCAATGCTCAACAGTAGCCATGGCCTATGCTCTCCAGCGGTGTGTTTATTCTTGTACTAGTTAGCTTCCTCATCTCATCGTCTATAGAAGTATCATCTATCTGCCTCTGTTTCTGCTCATGTATCTCCCTAGCTGTTTTCTATGTTGTAAATTTTTATGCTCATTTCCATTTTAGATGGCAATGGCTTTTCCAGTATAATTTCAGAGAGGAGAGACTTTCCTCTCCTTCATGATCTCAGCCATATGAGCATCACCTATTCTATGATAAAAGAAGCAGGGACTGCCAATGAGCACCTTTCCATAGGGTCTGTAGGTGCGGGGCTTTACTTGGTAAGGATGTTAATATATTTCAAATATTTCTATACAGTTTTTTGGGGGTGGGAATCAAACAGCTGGATTTATTTTTTTGTATGTGTGTGTTTTTTTTAGATGATAAAATTTATACAGATGAATTCATTAATACATACATTAATACATACATTAAACTATAGTATGAACCAAATCACATGCTCTAGAATAGCAAATAAAAATCTTTTATATGCTTTTATATGAAAAGCAATATAAATCATATAGTAAAATATCTAAATTAAAACAAAATTAATTTTAATATATCATGTTATTTATTTTTAATACTTATTTTTTATTTTTTTCCATTTTTATTAATGTATTACATGTGTACATATCTTCCCATTGACCCCCTCCCAACCCACTGCCATACATGCCCGCAAATCCAAGTGTCTTGCATCCATCAGTTATACTTATACACATGCATACAAGTTCTTTGGTTGATCTCTTATCTCCCCCATCTCTCTATAACCTTACCACTGTAATTTGACAGTCTGTTTGATGCTTTACTGCCTCTGTATCTATCATTTTGTTCATCAGGTTATAATGTTCTTTATTATCTAAAAATGAGTGAGATAATGTGGTATTTTTCTTTCATTTACTGGCTTATTTCACTTAGCATAATGCTCTCCAGTTCCATCTAGGTTGCTGCAAGTGGTAAGAATTCCTTCTTTTTTATGACAGCATAGTATTACATTGTGTAGATGTACCACAGTTTTTATCTTCTGATGGGCTCCTAGGTTGTTTCCAAATTTAGCTATTGTGAGTTGTGCATATATAATTTCTGATTGGTGTTTCTAGTTTCTTGGAATACATTCTTAGAAGTGGGATTACTGGGTCAAATAGGAGTTCCATTTTTAGTTTTTTGAGGAAACTCCATATCATTCTCCACAGTGGCTGCACCAGTTTGCATTCCCACCAGCAGTGCACTAGGATCACTTTTTCTCTGCATCCTCACCAACACTTGTCCTTTGTTGATTTGTTGATGATTGCCATTCTGATAAGTGTGAGATGATATCTCATTGTCATTTTGTTTGCATGTCTTGGATAATTAGTGACTTTGAGCATGTTTTCATGTGTTTCTTGGCCTTCTTTCTGTCTTCTTTTTGAAAAGATTCTATTTAGGTCCATTGCTTATTTTCTTATTGGATCTTTTATCTTCCTTTTATTAATTTGTATATGTTGCCTGTAGATGTTGGAGAGTAAACCTTTTTCAATGATAACATTTGCAAATATGTTCTCCAATACAGTGGGCTTTCTTGTTGTAAAGAAGTTCTTTTGGCATATGTCTGAGATTTGCTTGCCTGTGGATTCCTCTAGTATTTTTATAGTTTCCCATCTTATGTTTAAATCCTGGATCCATTTTGAGTTTGGTTTTGTGTATTGTGTAAGTTAGTGGTCTAGTTTCATTTTTTTGCATATATCTGTCCAATTTTCCCAACACTATTTATTGAAGAGACTGTCTTGACTCCATTCTATGTTCATGTTTCCTTTGTCAAATATTAATTGAGCATAGTGGTTTGGGTCGATATCTGGATTCTCTGTCCTATTCATTGGTCTATATGTCTGTTCTTGTGCCAGTACCAGACTGTTTTGAGAACAGTGGCTTTGTAACACAGCTTGAAATATGGTATTGAGATCCCACCTACTTTAATCTTCTTTCTCAGGATTGCTGTGGCTATTTGGGGTCTTCTTTTATTCCAGATGAATTTTTGGAGAGTTCTTTTTAGGTCTGTGAAATATGCCATTGGTATTTTAATGGGAAGTACATTGAATCTATAGATTTCTTTTGGTAGTATGGATATTTTAATGATATTGATTCTTCCAATCCATGAACATGGTATGTTCTTCCATCTGTTCATGTTTTCCTCTTTTTCTTTTTTCAGTGTCCTGTAGTTTGGTGGAGGGCTAAGGTAAGTGCTGGGTCTTTGCAATTCATTGTGCAATTTGAACCAGCTGTATGTGGTCCATTAGTTATACCTGCATTTACATTGGGATTTTGTAAATAGTGAAGTGGAAAATATTCTGGTTAGCAAGTCTACTTGGATTCTAGACCAAGTTGAATTTTGCCTTCCTGCCTTTCCTATGGCCTAAGGAAGGTGAGTAAGATTTTTGATACAGATATTTAAATGAGAACATCAATATAGGTTTGAAAGAAAATTTTAATGGTATCATTTAGATAGGACAAGATTTTAAAGATAGCTTGAAACCTATCCCTTATTGAGTCAGTTTTGAGACATAATTTTTAAAGCAGCAGTATTCAAAATATTCAAAGCAATTTTTACTGAGGAGCATAGAAAACAAAGATAATATTTTAAAAATGGGATTCAGGATAGAGACTAGTGAAACAATTATTGGAATGGGGCAGAGGTAGAATGATCAAATAAGCCAGGCCAAATTTGGGGAAGGTTTTCCTTGCTACACAAGAAAAATTTACTGGACTTAACATGAGATATAAAACTGTACTTGCCAAAAAAAAAAATCCTACTTTAAGAATCATAATTATTTATAACCAAGAATCCATTTACTTCCAATGACTTGTTAAATTTAGTTAGTCTTTGAGTTTAGTTTAATAAAGTTGAAAACCTCCAGTAAAATGTTGAACACACAATCTGTTTATATAGATAGTAATTCTGATAAATATACTGAAAATGTGAACAGCATTTCTTGCTACACTTGGACATTTTGAGGTCTCTTACACCATCTGGAAATTCTCATTGCTTTATTTTGTTTATTATTATTTCCTCTTTATTTATTTATTATGTCTATTAGAAAAATAGACATGCATACTTTTTTGAATAATCAGACTTACAATATTTGTAAACAAAACCATTAAAAGAATATGGCAACAAACTAGTGCATCTTTTTATTCAAAAGATAACAGAGGCTATGCCTAAATAAGCTACTCAAGTAGTCTAATTTTCAATAAAATATATTTTTTATTTTTTATGATTCACAGTCAGATCATACATTTGAGCCAATCCAGTTAATAGGAAGATAAAAAAAAATAAATTAACTTGCAACATTACATATTATCTTTGACATGTAGTACATTGCCCTAACATTTGGTTAAAGATAAAATAAACATGTTTTACATCTATTTATAAAAACCTCGATTAGTAAAATTCAATAAATTTCACTATTCAAACACAACAATAAATGAGACTAGTCTGCTTAATTATCTACATTATGGAATAGATGTGTCCTTGATACATGCCTGGGCATACAATAGTCAGTGATAAAAATAGAGTACTGCTTTTCTTACCCCCTTTGTTTTCTTGATCAGGAAGAGGAGATATTACCACTTTATCTCTTGAATACATGCCTTATATTGCATTCTATATAATAAAGAGCTAATATGCAAATGCTCGTCATGCCCTCACACTGTCACACTGTACAGCTCAAACACTCAACACTAGGGAGATAGGAATGGGAACCAGCCAGGCACAAATGACCTTATGAAAGAAGAATGGGGACCAGCCAGGTTGCAGCCCAGGAGAAGGGCAAGCCACCCACCCTGCAGTCCCCGGCACCAGCGGCCGGTGCTATAGAAAATTAAAAAGCTTCTTTCTCACAGGAGAGGGACAAGCCACATGCCACAGGGTCAGGGCACTAGCGGCTGTGCCTGTGCCTGCAGTCCAGGAGAGGGACAATCTGCACACCTCAGGGTCCCTGCAGTCCTGGACCCCAGCAACTGTGCCTATGGCCCGGGAGTGATACAAGTTGACCACTCTGTGGTCCCAGGCACAAGTGGTATGTCTGCCCCTGTGGTCTGGGAGAGGGACAAGCTACCTGCCCCATGGTCCTGGGGCACCAGTGTCTGCAGCTGCAGTCCAGAAAAGTGACAAACTGCTCTCCCTGTGGTCTCTGGCACCTGCAGCTGCAGCCCAGGTGAAGCTGCCCACCTATGGTCCCCTGCAGCTGCAGACAGCCCTGGTGAAGCAGGCCCGGGTCTTCGGTGCCTGCAGCCAGCCAGAAGGAGGGAAGCCTGGGTCCCAGGTGCCTGCGACCACCCAGAGGAGGAAATCCTGGGTCCCGGTTGCAGGGCGAGGCAGAGGTAGTTAGGGGCGATCAAGCTAGCAGCAGAGCAGTTAGGGCTAATCAGGCTGGCAGGCATAGGTTGTTAGGGACAATCAGGCAGGCAGGCAGAGGGGTTAGGGGTGACCAGGCAGGCAAGTAGGCGAGTGGTTAGGAGCCAGTGCTCCCAGAATGCAAGAGGCAGTCAGACAGCCCTTGAGGGATCCTGATTGAGGGGATGCAGGCCGAGTTTGAGGGATTCCCCCCACCACCCGCCATATGCGAATTTCATGCACCAGTCCTCTAGTTGTTAATAAGAAACCTGAAACATAAGTATCTGCTACTTTGACTGGAGTATTTTTCCTAAACTTTATAAGCCTCTGTGATCTTATCTATACATTGGTACTTATCTATACATTGGTACTTAATATACAGGGTACTTATGAGAAATAAATCAAAAGATGGCTCTAAAGGAGATAATATTAGGTTTGACCACAGCCAGCACAGAATAAAAATTAGCTCTTATTATCATTAGTGTATTTTCACAATTTACTGGGTACTTTTGAATGATTGAACTGGCCATTAGTCCAATTGATTGTGAAAGTGGCACAATTTTTGTTACTCAAGATACTTCGTATTCAGACTGTCTTCTCAGTTCAATAATTCTCAACAGGTTTCAGGGAGTCAGCATTATGTGGTGAGTAAAGCATGCTATGGGTTGAGACTGCAGAACTGCTTGTTAGTTTTACTGTTGACCACATGTTGTGTATATAATATTCTCATCTCTATAATGAGTAAATGATCACATATTAAGTAGGGAAACATTTGATGGGTGATTAAAATTTGTGTTGACAATTTTTTATAAGAATTTGGTTTTTCAAAACTGTTGACTGCTAAGATATTTTCCTTTGCCAATTTATAATTTGGCGAGTAGCTTTTCTTATATATTTGTTGAACTCTGCATTTAATGTGATCTCCTGGTTCAGACTTGTGAGCACTGATTATGCTGTAAATTGACTTGGGGAAGTAAATAAGAATGTTACTTCAAGGTAATTGAGTTGTGGAGATGAAAGACAGCATTTTTAGGTTCAAGATCCTAAGACACTGTTCCTATAATAGATTTCACATTTTTCCCTGACCCCAGTTTTATAACTTTCCAAATAGCTCTTTTGCCATCACCCAAAGTTTCTTTTTTTCTACCTTCCCCCACCCCTAATAAAACAACAACACCAACAACAAACCTAAATTAAAAGCAACAAGAACAGACGGGAATAGAAAGGTCAGAGAGTAGGGAATGAAAGAACAGCAAATCAAGTTATGATTTCCAGTCCTTTGAGGATTTTAAATTCATGTTTTGAAAATTTTCAGCCCACGGTGCTGCTGATTTCTATAGTATTAGAGAAGAATTGCATCCTAGGAAGTCTTTAATCTAGAGTTAGGGCTGTGCAGTTGAAAGAACCCATAATTTCAAATTACTAAACATATGTTTCCCCTGCTTCCTCTGGTTATAAAAGAGTAGTTTATAAATGAAGATGCAAATTATTGTTTATTCGTGATAACATTAACATACTACTCGGTATATATTTTTTAAATGATCTAGTAAACACATACTTCACCACACTTTCTCTTACTCCCATTTAAAGCTGACACAAGCACTGCTTTTCTATTTTAACTTAATTTTTGAATTAATAAGAATGATCTTAAGCATGTTTTTATTTATTTATTGGCATATTGTAAAATTGATTTTAGAGAAAGAGGAAGGGGAGAGAGAGAGAGAGAGAGAGAGAGAGAGAGAGAGCATCAATCAGTTCCCTCCCTAGGTATCCTACCTGGGAATTGAATCTGCAACCTGTGTATAGGCCCTGACTGGGAATCATACCTTTGACCCTTTGGTGCCAGGGATGATACTCCAACCAACTGAGCCATACTGGCTAGGGCAAACATGCACTTTTTGTTTTCAGACACAAAACACCTTAGAAAATGAAATGAGTTTTGATATATTTGTACTTAAATTAGTGTTTCAAAAACTGTCAGGACACCAATTATCCTTGTTCTAAAAGAGACATGACCTGTCCCTTTTTTCAATTTGACAATCTCCTATATGTCCTCATCTGAAGATACTGTCTAGTCTAGTGAAACAGGCTTATTATTTAAAAGTTGACAATGGTCAATAGTTTCATATTCACTTATACCTCTTAACAGTTATACTTTGTGTTCATGTATGAATTACAGGGAGTCCTACTAAACAGTAGCTTAAACAAATGGGGGGATAAGGATGCATATGTAATACCTTAATGAATAAAGAAAAAATATTAAAGAAAAGAAAAAGAAATTTACATTTTATTTTTTAACAAGAAGTCAGAATGTTTTCAATTCCAAGCATATGTTTTGTGGCTCAAAGATGTCTGGTGAATGTGTCTATAATTTTATTTTTTTCTCATAGATACAATGTGACTTCTGAAGAATTTACTATCACATTTGAGTTACTAGAAGTATGAGGAGGGAGAAAGCATAGCAGGACAAGGAAAGGAGAAGGAAGAAGTAACATCTATGCCAGAAACACAATGATTCTTCTCTAAGATGTTTAGCAAGCTTTTAGCTGTCCCTTATTGGTTAGAGCAGCATCGTGTGGCTACTCTTAGGCAATAGATAATGGGAAAGAAGCTTTTTAATTTTCTATAGTTACAAGGAAGGCAAAGTAAGAACAGTCTTGAGTTACTACGTGAGCACAGTGAAGCACAGAGGCTAAAGAAAGCTTTTGACATCATAGCTGGTTCAATAGGAATTCTCCATCATTACTAATAATACTTACTCAAAGACAAACACGTGTCTACAGATATATTTATGGGAGAATGTTCAGTTTTCTCACAAATCTGAATGTAGATGAACTTAGCATAATATAATTTTTACTTAGTTCTATCTTCAGCCCCATCTTATTACCCCCAAATTATTTGCAAAACCAGAAGCCATTATGAATTGCCTGTTTGTAGAAACATCTTTTCTTTTGGAGAAATTCATTAATTTATATTTATATAGGCTCAGAAATTATGGACTTTGCTTAAGGTGTACAGTTTGTATCCAGAATTTTCCCATGACAAAGAAGACTTCATCATGATTTAATGAGCTTCTGGTCATTGCGAATGTCCCAACAGAAGGCCAGGGTACATATGAGGAAGATTTTTATTTAGAGTGGAGGGTGGATCTCTGAAGTTTATCACAAGTAGCATGAAAAATAAAAAAGAGTTATAAAAATTACAATAATTGCAAACATGGGTTGATACTTGTACCAGGAAAAAAAAGACCTGAGAGGTTTTGGTGCTGTTATGTTAGCAGCAGTTCAAATGTGCAACTTCTGATTTTGAAAGGCATACTTAGAGCAATACTGGGACCTATAGGCATCTGGGTTGTGTCAAAGAACTCTCACAGTGAGATCTGCCCGGTGGATATTTTCCTGGCATGATATAGTGAGATTCACTCTAAGCACATTACTTCAGCTATGGTATCACAGAACATAGCTTTTCTGTTTGCTAAATCCTGCAAATGACACATGCTAACCACTTTTCTGGGGACAAGTGCCAAGGCCGACAGAGCCTCTGTTTTGTATTGTTTGCGGCACAGGGAAGAGCTACTTGCTTTTTCTCCAACTACCACCCCTACTCATTCCTCCGCACTGACTAGCCATAGCTCCTCAGTAATGCGTGGATTTCCCTCAATGAGGTACCAAACTTTCAGCTTCATATTCCATAATTATAATATCGCCATGAGGGAAGGAAAAAGTGTACACATTGACACCGTGCCCTGGAGGGATTAAATTGGTGGGCAGTTATGATAAGAATCAGAGTAGAAAGCTAGAAGAATGTAGTAAAGGTGGTTTTATTTGAAAGATAATGTTGTTTATACATCATCGCAGCAAACTAATGACAGGCTATTTTAATGAAATTTCCAGAAGATATAGACCGCTTTCAGTGATGGCAGTGATTGGCTTTTAATTCCACCAATAGTCAAAACATTGTTGGGATGAAAGAAATAATAAGTAAGGGAAAATGAAACAGTGTCAATGGTTTGTTCAATTGACATCCTCCATTGATATTTCGTATGTGGCCCAGCTTTTCAAGCTAGTTGTAGGATTTACAAGAAAACCTGTATTTAATTACAAAGAAGTGTGGTCAATTATATTATCACATGTTCTTGTCTGTTACCATGTCAATGGTGATGTTTCTCTGAGAGCATTTCACATCCCTACCCTTGTTGACTTGAACTTGGCTTGATTCTTGTTTTGGGGAAAAAAGAAAAAAAAAGCTAGAGGACATGCTAGAGGCCACATTCAGTCAACAGCTTCAAGGATGAGTGCCTGTTTCCACCATCTCTGTGGTTTGCTATTTGTCTCTGCCACAAGGATTGCAGGTCACAAATAAGAGCAGCAGTGGAGGATATTGAAGCAGAGCTGAAATAGTTAAATCACAGCAGTTACCCTGAAATATTAAGGAATAAGTTCATTTGTGAGAAAAACGTCCTTATTGTTTTAAGTTGCTGAGATTTTAGGGTTATTTATTATTGCAGCAATGCTGACTAAAATGGAACTTTTGATTTTTTTAAACTGTGTACCACTCTCCATTGGACTGCTTCAAAAAACAAAGAATAATGGTATACAATTTTCTATGTCCTGTTGATGAGCACATCTCTACCACGCAGAACAGAGATACTTTAGTGGTACAGAATGCTGTGCCTTTTGCTCCTTAAGATATATGGGCATTCTTGAAGTTAAAGTGAATTTCGCACGAGAGAGGCCTGCAGAGAGTAAATGTCAGTGATCAAGAATGCCAAGCTAACTTTCTCGAAAACAAAATTATCTGCCTTAAACTAATCCTTTGCATATGAGAAGGGAATGTATTTATAGAATGCATAACACTAGTACACATACTTTATACACTTTGGGGTGGAATAAAACATTATTGACTTTTGTACTTGAAAGTTATTCTGTGAGGCACATTTTATAATTGCTTGTGCTCCTTATCTGCTATTCGAGTCCCTCATTCTCTAAAATCTTTTAAAGGAATTGATGACTCCAGAAAAGCTGATTAGGAAAGAAGAGTTGAATAACCAGAGGTCGCTTGCAATTTTGTTTTGCCAGAATAATTCACATAAACACTGTGATGTAGGCCCTTAGAAACTTCCCTTACTTTCCTTTCCCTTCCTTCTTTTTGAGGGAAGATTTATCATCTCAGTTTACAGATTATTTTCAGAGATTGTTCCAGGTAAAGTTCTCTAGGAAATCTGCTTTCTGGAGAAACGTGGGCATTAAGCATTGACATATTCTGTGCAGTGTAATTAAACGGGAAGTTCCTTGCAGGCAGTGTACTTATGAACCATCGTAGTGTTTTAAGTAAGGATGCTAAAAATCAACACATCCACCATCTGAAAGTGAAATTCACAGTCTGAAATGAGTTGCTAGAATAGGGTGATTATGACTTTAACATTTTTCTCGAAATAAGAATGATATTCAGATAACCTGACGTCCAGACGTAGTTGCCATAATTGAGATGATAAATGGGGGCATTCCAATGGTAGCCAGATTGCTCATGCCATTTTGTAGTATGCAAGTCAGGGTACTCACCTTAAAAGAACAGAAAAGAAAAAAATACCAGACCTTTCAAAGTTCATAAATTAATGAGCTTTTTTATTTAAAAAAATATATCCTATGATAAAGTCACCCATAACCTTCATCTCTACTGGCACATTTCAGCTTATAGTTAACGTGCATCTGAATTTGATTTTTATGAGACTGTGCTTCTTACACTACTGTAAAATTTCACTGAAGTTGTCAAGTAGATCAACAAAATGTTCCTAGTATTTTATGATATGAGAGTTGGTGATATGTAATTCCTTTGAACTAACATATTCTGTTGGGTTTAAAAGTCTTATGTAAGTTTTCAAATATTCACAACAGTTACAGTAGGTTAATTCATAACAGTTACAGTAGGTTTCAAAGATATGAATGATAATATGGACAGATAGTTATATATATGTATATATATTTATATGTATATATATATATATATGTATATGTATATGTATACAAACACATACACACTATTTTTTAATTTAAATTCTTTATTGTTAAAAGTGTTATATGGGTTTCCTTTTTCCTCGCATTGAGCTCTCCCTGGCTGCTCCCACCCCCAGCACATACCCTCAATCCACTAGTGTCTGTGTCCATTTGTTATGCTGATATGCATGCACACAAGTGCTTTGATTGATCTCTTAGGTTGGACAGTATACACTAATTTTTAAGAAAAGCAAAAATTTGTCAGAGAAACTTTTTAAGCCAAAAGGGTTTATACTTCTTTTATTTTGAAAATGTATTCCACACATAAAAACTACTGAAATGTTTGAATCTCATTTAAAAAACACACAAATAGCATCCACTATCTTTGGACATAAAGTAATAACTTTCTCTCAGTAGCACCTGTACTCTCTTTCCAATATACACTTATCATTTTAGTTTAACGACTCTAACAAGATACTTTCATTGCCATCTGTGTCTCAGACTAGCTTTCCAGGCTGTATAGTTGGAAGTAAGAGTCAAAGTTACAGGTGAAGTTGATTAAAGATGACAACAAATTATAACAATATATGAAACCAAGAATGACAAGTTATACCTTGAGAATGTGCTTTTGATTACAAAATCATGGAAGAAGGTATAAAGTTTACTTTATATAAAGAATATACTTAAATAAATGGCTTATAATCTATGTTATTTTCTGAATTATCACTTATTCCACATATACATATATATATATATATATATGTATATATATATATATATAGTAAAATAGCATATGTGTTTATATTAAATTATCATTTATTTATCCAACATTTATTTACTTCCTTTATGGAAATAAGTAAAAGATGCTAAGGATGATAGCAGGGATAAAAAGAAAACAAAACACCACATCATAAAGCAGAAGAATAACAGAATGATATGCCATCATGGTGCTGCATTTTAGTGTGATATAAGAAACAACAAAGTAATTTAAAAATCTCAGATGGAAGAGGGAAGGTGGAAGGGGTGGCAGGAAAAGATTAACCAAAGAACTTACATGCATATATGCATTACGTATGAACACAGACATTAGTACGTTGAAAGCCTGGGGCAAGCAGGAACCAGGTTGATGGGGCAATGCGGGAAAAAGGGGAATATCTGTAATACTCTCAATAATAAGGACTTAGTACAATAAAATAAACAGAATTTGTCAGATAATACTGGGTACATGGAGAAAAATAAGGATGGAGGTTGAGAATGAAAGGGGCACGAATGGTATTTTCACTTAGGCACTTAGGGAAGGCCTCACTGGTGAAGAGACTAAGCACAGCATCCCAGGCTAAGAGGAGGGTCAGTGCCAATGTCCTCAGGAAATCCTGGAGCTTTAAGAGCACCAGCATGATTGGAGTGGGGTGGGCTGAACTGTAGTAGGAAATGAGAGCCCTTGGAGAGTCTGGGAAGATCCCCTAATGCCTTGTGGGTAAAGGAAGTGTTTGAAGTTTGCCGAATGAAATGGGAAGTTACATAGCAGAATCCCAAAAGTACCATACACCTTGTTTAAGAGTAGATTATGGGACCAGGGTCAAGATAGAAGCAAGGAGAGCAGCCAGGAGGCTGCTGAATTAATCAAGGTAGGAGGAGAAGGTGGTTTACAGTAGGTAAGATCATGAAGGTAATGAGTGTGATCAGATTCAATCTATATAGTGGGACTAGAGTGTATAAGTTGGTTGCTAGTTTGATTTTTGAGTGTGAAAAAAGCATTAGAGGCAAGGAGGATGCCAAGTTTAAAATCCTGCTTATTTTTTTGAATGGCAAAGCCAAAATTAATGATCTTCCATAAAGTAACCTTATATCTCAGGGGTTCTTGAGATGACAGAACTCAAGTAATCTGCAGTGGGAAAATTTTTATTTTTAGAAATTTAGTGTTTTCTGTAATTATGAATGTTGACAAGAAATAACTGTGAAATTAGCAATATCTGTAGCTTTATCACCAATAGAATTCTTATATATATATATTCACATCACATTACATTTGTAGGTGCGGATATCTCAAAATGTCACTTACACTCATTGCTATTTCCTAGTAATTATTATGAATTAGATCGGCTGCCAGATCTTATCATTCAATGTGCAATAAAGAAGCACATCTGTCACAATTAATATTATCTAGATTAATTTCATGCAACATAATTTCTTTGTAATACTTTGTGTTTTATCTCAGGCATTTTTTTTTCTGCAGGTTTTCAAAGAATTACAAAGTGGTCCATAGAGTCCACAAATAAATTAAAAATATTTATTTCATCCCACTTTCACATCCATTCTTTCTGGTAAGCCCTGTACTATTGTGTCTCTGAGTTTTGTTTTGTTTTTTTTTTTCATTTATTGCTTTCAGTTTTTTACCTGAAAAAGAGGGTAGTAAATTTTAAAGGGGTGGGTCAAATATATGGGTAGTGGGCACACAATGCAATATACAGATGATGGATCATATAATTTCACATTTGAACCCTATATAATCTTATTAACTAATGTCACCCTAATAAATTTAGTTTAAAACATTTCTTTTAGCCATTGGAGAGTATACAAGTGTGTACTTTCAAAGGTAATCTTATATAATAAAAGGTTAATATGCAGATTGACTGAATGGTGGGATGACCAGTCTCTCTGATGCAAACTGACCACCAGGAGGCAGACGCTCAACATAGGACCTGCCCCCTGGTGGTCAGTGCTCTCTCACAGGGGGAGCACTGCTCAGCCAGAAGCCCTGGAAAGCACTGCAGCTATGGCTGGAGCCTCTCTGGGCCAAAGCCATCAGTTGGACATCCCCCTAGGGCTCCCAGACTATGAGAGAGTGCAGGTTGGGCTGAGGGACGTCCCTCCCCCAAGTGCATGAATCTCATGCACTGGACCTCTCATATAGAAAATAAATAATAGTAAAGTGATCAATTATTGTGTACTTACTATGTGCCAAGTGTATTATTTATTTCCCATAGAAAACCTATGAAGCAGAAAGTATCCCCATTTTATATAGAAGAAACCTAATGTTTAGAAAAGAATAAGTAACTTACTCAAAGTTATTAATCTCCTAAGTGGAGATTCGTATTAAAGTCTGTTTCCTAAGCGTACCTTCTTAACCACCAAAATATATTGCTTCCTACCATGGAAGGATGGAAGTGATGTTAAAAAAAATAGTATGTAGAAATTCCATTTCCAGAATTGGAAACTGAAGCATTCTGTAGCAATTTCTTGGATAAAAGACATAGAATAAAAGCAGCAAAGGAAACATTTTCCTGTTGCCAAAAAAAAATATACATTCCCCTTTTTAGGAGGTGCGCAATGAGAATAGCATTCCTTCTTTTCCAATTCTTTAACTAGTGTATGTTCATTGTAAAATCATTTGAGTCATTCACAAAAATGTAAGGAAGAAGAAAAACACCCATGTGAACACAAATCTGTGAGTTAACCATTATTAACATTTCTGACACTAACCTTTCCTGCATCTCTTTTTTTATACATGCATACATGCATACATGCATACATACATACATACATACATGTGTACAATCTTACATAAATGAAGTACAATAGGGCATATTATTTTAGAATGAATATTACCCCTTCCTTCTATCCTGCCTTCACAATTGTACCCCACTGCTTACCCACTTACCCACTCTTAGAGAAGCCATGTAACTCACCTACAAAGGAAAAAGTAACAAAGCGACAGGTGGGATCCAGCCAACCATGGACTGAGAGTAAGGGCCAATCAGTCTGTAAGAGTACATGGCAGGTGCACTCCCTTCAGACTGCCTGGGTTTGACTTACCAATGCTTATTGTCCAACATTGGGCAACATCGCATCAAAGCCTTTCCTTTCTCATTTATGGAGTGGGGATAACAATACTATTGACCTCAATTATCCAATGTGAGCCTTAAATGAGTCGTTGTATGAAATCTTTATGCAAGAATATGTACTCAGAGCTCTAAGCAATAATTATTGTGATGCAGTCTTTTTCTAAATTTTTTTTTGTTGAGTTTTAGGAAGAGAGGAAGAGAGAGGGAGAGAGATAAACATCAATATGAGAGGGAAACCTCTCCTATACAATCCCTACCAGGGAATGAGCCTGAAACCTGAGCAAGTGTCCTCACCTGGAATGAAACCAGCAACCTTTGGTGCACAGAATTATGCCCAAGCAACTGAACCATACTGGCTGGGTCTGCTTTCGGTCTTCCAGTGTCGTGTTGCCTCCTTTGCTTCACCATAGTAAGTCCAAGTCATGGATAAGTGGTACTTAGTTAATTGGAGACAACCAACAAGGCGAACCCCCAGCCACCCTTCAATGTTGGCATATTAATAATATTCTCTGCATTTTATAAAGGACAACATTGTTTATATTTAAAAGTATATCAATATATTGTTTAATACACAGGTTATGGAAATCATAGCACACATACAGGTTTGTTTTAAAAAATAACGATACATATTTACGTGGATAATGAATTTTATAGGGAAGGCATAAAAATACCTAATTGGATATTTGGATAATCTATTTTTAAAAACATTTTATTTTTAATTCTCTGACCAGACTTGTTCAGAAAACTAATATTTACTGTTATTCCTACATCTCCCCCTTATGGGGGGACTGGCTTCAGGACTGGCCTTGGGCTATAAAGTCCAAAGTTTTTTGGTAATTATTGTCAGATTATAATGGACCCATGAAAGCCAAGGAGGAAGAGAAACAAGAACAAAACAAGGGATAGTTTGTTAGAGAACAGTGTTGTACCATTTTGCTAAGAATTTAGCACTAACAGTGGTTTCATCTGCTTTAATGTATTTTGAGAAAAACATGAAAGGTGAGATGTTAGAATTCTAAGGAAAATATTTATGTGCCAAGTAAAAGAGGTTCACACCCCTTTTCACTTGATTTGTGAGCCTCACTTACAGATAAAATGTGTTTT
>PVJN01009908.1:0-59149 GCA_004026805.1 Lasiurus borealis
TGGCTAATTTTCATACGTGCACTGCACACGTACACACACGTTTCCTAGAAATTGAAATCATTTCACCCTCAGCTTCCCAAGTCCTTAAAGAACCTGCTCCCAAGTGCTTATGGGAGATTTAGTTTTCACCATCCCTGCAAAGTGCACAGCGGGGCAAATTACTGGCTGTAGGTAACTGTAGACACCGGATGTCAGATAAGAAAATCATACAGTTCTTTCTTCCAGAAGTTTATACTTGAGGCACAGAAACTCTTTTTTTATATATATATATTTTTTATTGTTGGTTTTTTTTTTTTTACAGAGATGAAGGGAGAGGGATAGAGAGTTAGAAACATCAATCAGAGAGAGACATCAATCAGCTGCCTCTTGCACGCCCCCTACTGGGCATGTGCCTGCAACCAAAGTACATGCCCTTGACCAGAATCGAACCTGGGACCTTTCAGTCTGCAGACCGACACTCTATCCACTGAGCCAAGCCGGTTTCGGCAGAGACACAGCACCTCTTAAGGTGATAGATGACCTGAGAGAATTATGGTGGAGCCATTCCCTGCCATGTCTCTGCTTCAGCAGAGAATGGCGACTTCGGAAAGAAGGGAGGATGAATTAAACAACAACGGTTATGAGAAACTCTGAAACTCAGGAATCAGAGGGAGAAAGAGAGAAACGAGCTGTTTCTGTGACACTCCCGACTTCAGTTCCTCGTGAAGCCAAATCAACCAACCTATTTGCATCCGGGCCCAAATAGCGTCTCCCTTCTTGTTATAAACGCCTGCGATCCACTGCACAAGTACTGCCTGAGGCCAGCCTCCCGCCTTGTAAACTGGATCACATCTTCTCTCTCTTCTTGGAGGCTGTCCTTCCAAACACCGCAGTTCCCCCTGTCATGAGGGGACACATTCCAAGGCCCACATCTGTGGATGCCTGAGACCACAGGTAGCATTGAACTCTATACCTACTGCTTTGTCCTACACATACATGCCTATGAAAAAGTTCATGTGAGGCACAGTAAGAGATGAATAACAGGAACTAATAATACAATAGAACAGTTGTAACCAATACTGTAATAAAGGTTATGTGAATGTGGTGTCTCAAAATAACTTACTGTACTGAACTCGCCCTTCTTGTGATATGTAAGATGATAAAATGCTCTCTTGAGTGGAAACTTGCCCCTTTTCCCTTAAAGGAAGCGCTGTATGGCATCTCTTTGGCTTATCTGAATTGCCAGCATCACTCCTCTCTCACTTTAGGGCCATTATTACATAAAATAAAGACGACATGAACACAAGTATTGTGATACCAGGACAATCAAACTGATAACCAAGACGAGGTGGCTATTAAACAACTAAGGGGCAGATATCTCCAAAGTTCAGGGATGCTGGACAAAGGAATGCTTCACCTCCTGGGTGGGAAGGAACAAGACAGCATGTGGTCTGATGACCCTACTTAGCATGGCATGCAATTTAAAGCATTAATTGTTGATTTTTGGAATTTTCTATTTAAGATTGTCAGACCACAGTTGACCATGAGTAACTAAAGCCATAAAAAATGAATGATAGCCAAAACCAGTTTGGCTCAGTGGATAGAGTGTCAGCCTGTGGACTGAAAGGTCCCGGGTTTAATTCCAGTCAAGGGCATGTATCCTGGTTTCGGGCACATCCCCAGTAGGAGGTGTGCAGGAGTCAGCTGATTGATGTTTCTCTCTCATCAATATTTCTAACTCTCTATCCCTCTCCCTTCCTCTCTGTAAAAAAATCAATAAAATATATTTTTTAAAAAATGAAAAGATAAATAAGAGGGGACTGCTATATTATTATCCTCAATTTCTCCTGAAACGTCCATTATGTTGCTCAATACTGAATCATTCCCCAGTGCCAAAGCAGTATGAAACATAATATATATGCTAAATAAACATTTGCTGAATGGACTCACCTAAGGGGAAAAGCACAGTCCACGGAGATGGCTGCTTCACAGAAACAGTTGGCAATACCACAGTGAGAGGAGGGCGTGTGTGTCGGTGGGGGGAGGGGAGACCACACCACTGGAGAGAGACCTGGGAAGGTCACGGGCCCCCCAAAAAGACTGAGTTCCAGGCATGAGATTACAGGATGCTATTTGTCTTCCACACCTTATCTCACACCAACTTCAACATGAAACGGATTACAGCTGAAAGCTGCAGCACGCGGACTGAGTGAGAGAGGGAGCCCGGGTCAGAGAGGGAGACAAGCAGAGCCGCCGGAGGAAGTTTAAGGCTCTGGCGCCTGTAGCAATAGCCCAGCTCCTGGCCCAGTTCATGTGCGTCCTCCCACTAAATAATGACTTTTACCTTCGTTTCTATCACTTGATACAAGCTCTCCAGCTTCCAAGAACAGCCTCAGGAGGCATGACTAAGTGTGATGCAGTAGCCAAGGTGAGATTCTGGAAAATGACAATAGGAAAAAGCAAGGGATTTTTGAATAAAGTATGCACTTTCATGAATAATAATGTACCAATGTTGATTCATTAATTGTGACAAATATACCATACTCATGTGGTGTTTAATCACAGGGGGAGCTAGGTGAGAAGCATATAGGAATTCTGTACTACTATCTGCAATTTTTCCTGCAAATCTACAACTATTTTAAAATTAAAAAAAAGGGTTTTCAGAAATCATAGTGGAAGTTGAAAAACACTCATAAGTAATTTACCCTCAGCATCCTAATGGTTCATTCTTTTTTTTTAAAATATTTTATTGACTTTTTATAGAGAGAAAGGGAAAGGGATAGAGAGCCAGAAACATCGATGAGAGAGAGAGAGAGACATCAATCAGCCACTTCCTGCACGCCCCCCACCGGGGATGTGCCCGCAACCAAGATACATGTCCTTGACTGAAATCAAACCCAGGACCCTTCAGTCCACAGGCCGACGCTCTACCCACTGAGCCAAACCAGTTTCAGCTGGTTCATTCTTTATTCACTAAAAAATATCCCTTCTGGGATCTAGGGATCATGAAATATCACCACACAGTTTTCACAAAAATGATATATTTAGAGGCAAGTGTCCTAATGACAGAAAATACTTATTTTAAAACATGTTTCCTCTTCCTCAATAAAGCTGACAGTGGGGTGTAGGAGAGGATATTTTTCCTCCACTGCTATCCTGAAGATTATTTAAGCTATACTTACTGGACCTGGGGCAGTGGGGAGAGGGGGGAGAGCAGGGAAAGAGAATCGAGGAGAAAAGTCATTAAGCTCTATGGCTCTTGGCTTTGACAGTTTGTGGCTTTTTCTTTCATTTCACAGAATGTTCTCCTCAGGGGAGGAGGTAGATGTAAGCATCTATGTTGGATGTCCAAAGCCCAGGGCAATAGAAATGAACATTCATGCAGACTGATGCAGTTTCCATTCCAAAAAGTGACCTGTCATCCTCTTGCCTTCCATAGTCTCATGGAAGACATCAACACCTGAGCCGCCACTGTCCAATTTTACTGCTTTTATAGCTCAATAAATGTTTATTAAGTGGTTACTAAATAAAAGGTTATAACTCAGGATGATGAAAGTCCAAGCTTGAAAGAAGTTTATAGCCACACAGGATTACGTAGTATACCTAACAGCTCTAACAAAGTCTGTAAAAGTCTCACTGTGTGATGATGGATGTGGGAATCAATAAAGGAATTAGAAAGTATGATTCCTGAAATGTAATCATTTCCATATTATTGGGGGGGGGGAGGTGAGAGGGAAGAGCTCAGAGACATAAGCTTGTGAAAAGGTTTGAAGGTCACATTTGCATATTTTCAGAGGATAATTCTAATGATTACAACCAAGGTATTTCAGAAATGCATTTTCTGAAGTACAAACTCTTTCAGCCACATTTTCCCTCCAACATGTCCCTCTTCTAATTGAAGAAGGTCAATTAGAGCCGCGTTGACCTTAATAGTATTTCCATAAGTACATGAAAAGAAATTGCTAGAAGTTTGGGCATCTCCAACATAGTTTTTCCCTGTAGCTCATGTTCTAACCATGAAGCCAGTCAATCCCCTTTGCGTCAATCTGTGTGGTCATGCAAAGCACATGCCCTCCCTCCTCATTCCTGCCCAGCTGGCCTTCCATGTCCTCACCTTCTCACCTCTGAATTTCACCGCCAGCCGTTTCATGGTGCCTTTTGAACCCCCAGATCTTGTATGAATAAGCTCCTCTCCCTCCAGAGAGTTTCCCCAACTCCTGTACTGTAAAGTCTTCCTTACTGGCTCCAACCTGTATTAAACACTTTCTCCTGTGCTCGCAAATCTGCTTTCTAAATTACTCTTCAGCGTTTTACTCTGTTACAATTCCTATTCATTTGTGCATTCCTATGACCTAATAAAAGCCTTACTGAATGTTAAATTATTTAACGCACACAAGAATAACATGTAGTGAATGCAAATTTATATGGTGAAAAGTGTGCATGCATGTGGTTTAGAGATGTGGTCGGCAAACCGTGGCTCGTGAGCCATATGCGGCTCTTTGGCCTCTTGAGTGTGGCTCTTCCACAAAATGCCACAACCTGGGCGAGTCTATTTTGAAGAAGTGGCGTTAGAAGAAGTTTAAGTTTAAAAAAATTGGCTCTCAAAAGAAATTTCAATCGTAATACTGTTGATATTTGGCTCTGCTGACTAATGAGTTTGCCGACCACTGGTTTAGAGAAAGGGTCAATTTGGCTTAGAGTTAATCAAGCAAAGCTTCAGTTCCCAGTTAAGTGAAATGGAGGATTCATTTATTAAAAGTATAAATAGCATTTACAACAAAACAAAAAAAGTGATTACATTTTCTCTTTTCTTCCCTCCAACTCTCCTAAATCCCTGAGGAAATATAACCATGTCATGAGGCTGACAGCTCCTCTCTGTGATCCTCCTACACTTACATTTGTAGGATGACAGAGGAGGATGAGGTCAGAGGAAATGGCAGTCTTCACAGGAGCCACACCATCAGTCACAGGCAATTCGTACCTTGGGAGGTGTGTTCCTGATCATCAACTGCACTGCTAAGATGAGAATAAAGAACCAGAATACGGGCTTATGTCAGAAAAATCAACAAATATACAAGCAAGCCCATCATGTTATTTTCCTCATCAGAATTTACACTCTCAACAGTGGATGTCCAGTGATAACTCAAAACGTTCAGTACTTCAATTCATGCTGGTGGGCAGTTACATTTTGTAAACTTTTCTCTATAAATTTTATATAATGATTTTTTAAAAGTAAAATAAATCTACATGGCTTTCTCTATTATGGAACAAGGAAAACTCATTCATACAAAGCCACAGTTAAATTTGCCACTAATCATTATAGATGTAGTAAAGGTCAAAGAGGAATTAGATATCAATAATTTAATACAGAAAAGTGTCTTCATTTTTCATTCCAGGACTACTTTTATTCAAATGATATTGCTGTTGGAAATTAAATAACAGGCAGTAATGTGGAAAATTGGATTATGAGAATAATTCCAGTCCTCCTCTAAAGCGGAAATGTTTTTAAAGATACTTGCTATGATCAGAACTCAATAATTTACACCAGTCTCAGGGCCATTTGAGAAATAATACAAGAGTAAGATACATTTGGATTAAAATATCAGCTTGGCTATTCTTTAAGCTGATATGAAAGAATGTGGCTTTAATGTGCAGCAACAATATGCTTCTAATAAGGCACCACCTACTTAGACAGACTCACCCACCCAGTGTCAGGCAGGGTGGAAATTCACAGACCTTCCCAGAGGAAAGCACATGTCTCCCGTAGGCAGGAGTTCTCAGAGAGAGAGAGAGAGAGAGAGAGAGAGAGAGAGAGATGCGATTATATGGATCTGGTTCCTTCTCCCAATCTCACTCAACAGAAAATTCGAATGGGGAAGGGTGGAGGGGGAGAGTAAACACAAACAAGAGTGACAACCACTTTGAAATACAAAGGGAAAGATGTTGGGTGTTACACTAATTTATGTCCCCAATAAGAATGGAAACATCAGGCCTTGGGAATCCCCATTCCCAAAAGCAACTCTGTTTTTTTGCTGGTGTCTGACCTATGTTTGGTCACCATTTTTAAAACTCCCTCTTCACACTATATGGTAATGGGTCATATCTATTTTTCCAGCTGAACTATAAGCTCCACAAAGGAGCCTGTATCTGTATGTTTAACTTCATTCTCAGCATGGAGAACAAACGCTGGCACAGAGATCAAACATGTCAAACTCTAGGCCCGTATGCCTCGTTCATGTTAGCTTCTGAGTTTGAAATGCTTGGAGTAGACACTCAAGTATTTAGTGAGTGAATGAGTGAGTGCGTTGAGGGAACTTGAGTACTCTCCAGATGACTCAGAAAAATCTCCAATATAGTACAAGGGAGCTGCCACTATTATCACAGAGAAACCAACTGTTCCCTTTATATGTGATCTTAAACTTGGTTCTGCTTGGATTTAATTGGTCTCTCTCTTCTCTCTTCCTCCCTCTTGTCCTCCTCCTCCTCCTTCTCCTCTCTCTCTCTCTCTCTCTCTCTCTCTCTCTCTCTCTCTCTCTCTCACACACACACACACACACACATCAGAACTATTTTTGATTAAAAAAAACAGAGTCCCCACCTGACTGTAGTGGCTCAGTGGTTGAGCATCAATCTATGAACCAGAAGGTCACAGTTTAATTCCCGGTCACAGCACATTCCTGGGTTGCAAACTGTATCGCCAGTGTGGACTGTGCAGGAAGTAGCCAATCTATGATTCTCTCTCATCATTGATGTTCCTCTCTCTCTCCTCCTCCTCCTCCCTTCCTCTTTAAAATCAATAAAAATGTATATTTAAAAAAAGAGTTCCCTATTTGGGGAGGATTTTGATTCTAGGGAATGGCTAAGGTGATACTATTCAGGGAATAGAAGGCATGGAGACTAATTAAGCAAATAAAGAAAAAAAATTTTGCCAGGCAACAGCTTTTTCCATTACTCCCCCCCCCCTTTTTTTTAATTATACTGGGATATTTTTTCATATTTTTATTAATTTTTTTTTTTTACAGAGAGAAAGGGGAAGGGATAAAGAGTTAGAAACATCAAATGAGAGAGAAACATCCATCAGCTGCCTCCTGCATACCCTCCACTAGGGATGTGCCCGCAACCAAGGCATATGCCCTTGAGCAGAACTGAACCTGGGACCTTTCAGTGCGCAGACCGATGCTCTATCCACTGAGCCAAACCAGTCAGGGTTCCATTATTTTCCTTTTATGGAAATACATTACTTTTCAAATTATAACAGTATGCACTGCTTGAGATCAGAGCAGGGAACAGAGATAATTATGAGTAACAGTAATAGTGTATTTACTGTGACATCAACAGAGGCAGTACAACACCGGTCCTGACCTCTGGCTTTGTGGTCACATAGATCTCAGCTCTGACCTCTGACTAGTGTCATGAGTTAAATTGCTTAATCTCACAAAGCTCAGTCTCACATCTGGAAAATGGGAAGACGATGGACTCCCTCACAGAGCTGTTTTAAGAGTTAAACCAATGGCCGAAACCGGGTTGGCTCAGTGGATAGAACGTCGGTCTGTGGACTGAAAGGTCCCAGGTTCGATTCTGGTCAAGGGCATGTACCTTGGTTGCAGGCACATCCCCAATGGGGGGTGTGCAGGAGGCGGCTGATCGATGTTTCTCCCTCATTGGTGTTTCTAACTCTCTATCTATCTCCCTTTCTCTCTGTAAAAAATCAATAAAATATACTTTAAAAAAAAAGAGTTAAACCAACGAAGTGCAGAGAGTGCGTTTGAGAAAGCGCCTGAAACAAACACGCAACAGTGAACAGTCATTGTTATTGTAAATCTTCAAAAGTTGTGTCTTATCGTTGCTCTTCTTGCAGGAAATCTCACTGCTGCGTCACGGAAAACAACAGGAGCTTAATAAAGGATGCCTTGTTCCCTCTCTATCGATTGCACAGAAGCTAACAGCCGTGCATCGATGGCTGCCTGGTTCTCCAGTGGGATGTGGGTTGTTTGACAGCAGAGAAGGTGAGGGGACCCTCATCGGGCAGACAAGGTAACTGTGGAGCAGAAAAACACCTGTCAAAAGCGCTCAGCTATTTTCTATCCCTTGTTTTGTCACACTGATTAGGTCTAGAAAATACATATAAATTCAAAACAATTTAGAGGTCGTGATTTTTTAAATCTCGTCATATACAACTTTTCTTTTCAAACCTCGTTTTTTTTTTTTATGGGATGGCTGTGAGGTTAAATTCGGAATACAGGACATTGCCACGGCCGTGCACTTCACCACATAACGGTTGTAATTAAGATTTCAAGTGAGTCTGGTTCCGAAGTGCCTCGCCTCTGGTTTGCATAATGCACCATATATTCACTGTTGTGGCTTCCTTCGCATAAATCAATCTTATTAATATCTTATTCATCTTCTTGCTTCCCAGCGCCCGGAATCAAATTAATTCCACGAAGGAGGAAATGTCAAGACTCAGGCAGCGAGGGAGATCTGCATAATTCCAGTCCATTTTTCAATAAAATCGGTACTACAGAGGGTCACATGATTTATTCGCCAGTTTTTAACTCCTCTGTCTGCTTTGTTGCTCTAACAAGAAAGAGGATGTGTATCTGCCTATTATGTGCAGAGAATTGAAGTAAAGAGATTAAAAAAAAAAAGAGTGGGCATCCAGGTTGTGACGATGGATCAAAGCTGACTCCCCGAATGCACAGTCTAGGGAGTCCCTGTTTGAAAAGTGGAAGCAATGTCTTTTTGAAAAACGGAAGCGATGGACACTATGTTCGTAAGCATAAAGGTGAGGCATCAGTCTGCTACTCGAGGTGGCAGCTCTTCTCCTGAGGATCAGCGGGTTGCTGACAGCTCGATCCCTCCCTGGGGACATAGAAGAGACCCCCAGGGCCCAGCTGATTCTGCCCAGATCTGGGCAGGCCCGGTGTGAGACCACAAAAGGCCCCTCAGGAAAGGTGAGTGACGCTGAAAAGGAGAGATTGTTGTCCTCTGTACAGAGCTTCTGAGAAAGTTGACAATGACATTCACCTTCAAACAAGGCAGGAGTCTCGTGGCAAGACATTTTTTCTTATTCCCCACAGCAAGCGGTGTGTATGTCTGCTGGTCTCCACAGCCTGGCTGTTTCTTCCAGCCACGTCCGGTACAGATGGCCACTGTCTGTCTTCCCAGAAAGTACTGTGCGCCACGCCATCCTCTTCTATAGAGGTGACCGGTAAGACAGTTCCGAGCATGGAAACGTTTCTAGTTGCATGAAGCACGTGATAACTGCAACTTTTCAAAGTGCTGGCAGTATTAACACTTAATACCCACCCCTGTCCTGCTTTCCAATCTTCCACGCTTACAGTGGACTAATAATGATGCAGTTTGAGGGTAAATCATTGTTTTAATCTTAGAAGTTTATCCAACAGAAAAGGAGAACCTTGCAAAGAAATGAAAATGCATTTTTAAAATGTCAAAGAGAGGTAACCAGGTTAAACTCAGAGGACCTCTTTTTTTAAAAATATATTTTATTGATTTTTTACAGAGAGAAAGGGAGAAGGATAGAGAGTTAGAAACATCAATGAGAGAGAGACATCTATCAGCCGCTTCTTGCACACTCCCTACTGGGGATGTGCCCGCAACCAAGTTACGTGCCCTTGACCAGAATTGAACCCAGGACCTTTCAGTTCGCAGGCCGACGCTTTATCCACTGAGCCAAACCGGTTTCAGCAAGAGGGCCTCTTTCATAATCAGAGAGCAAAGAGTGCCGTCAGTGAATTTAGAAGCAAAAGGCATCGTAGCTTTGATGGCTGTTTAGAGCATTTAGAACAGTGCCTTGGACATAAGAGGCACTCGATTTTTTTAAAATGTGTCCATTTTATTTGGGTGGGGGGTGGTTCTTTATTTTTACTTTATAAAAAAATATTTTTTAATTGATTTCAGAGAGGAAAGGAGAGGGAGAGAGATGGAGACATCAATGATAAGAGAGAATCATTGGTTGGCTGCCTTCTGCATGCCCCCCACTGGAGATCCAGCCTACAACCCAGGCATATGCCCTGATCAGGAGTCTAACTGTGACCTCCTGATTCATAGTGTGACCTCCTGGTTCAGAGGTAGATGCTTAAACACTAAGCTACGCCAGGCTGGGGGAGGCAGAGGTGGGGGGCAGTCTTTAGTAAAAGAATGATTTCCTACTTCAAATTGCCTTTTGAAGCAAAGAGACCAGATATTGTTACATCGAAGAAGAATTAACACACTGAGAGTCTACACCTAATCAAAAGATATGGGGAAGTAAAACAGATAAAAAATAATCTTCTAAATTTTTAAAGAAACTCACAAGTTTAATCATGGAACCATTGACATAAGTGAAACGTATTTCAGAAGAGCTCATGGCTAGGATATGATGGATTACCCTTAAAAATCCAGTCCCATGAAAAATTCCAGAGGAGACTTTGGCTTCTAAGTCAGTGGGTCTCATTTCTTGACTGGCAAGTGGGGTCTCTGAACATATGAGCAAACATCCAACATGGGGAAGAGAGAACCTCGTTTTTAAATATATTTTATTGATTTTTCACAGAGAGGAAGGAAGAGGGATAGAGAGTTAGAAACATCAATCAGCTGCCTCCTGCACGCCCCCTAATGGGGATGTGCCCGCAACCAGGATACATGCCCTTGACTGGAATCGAACCTGGGACCTTTCAGTCTCCAGGCCTACGCTCCATCCACTGAGCCAAACCGGTTCCGCCGAGAACCTGTTTTTTGTTAGGCAAAGACATGCCTGGTTGACCTAATGTCTCAGAGCACTGTAAGGTATTCTGATGCTGATCAAATGAGAATTTACTACACTCCTAATTGCACTTGTTCCTATACTCAGCTTCATTTATACCGTGATTTTAATGGACAAGGTTCTTAATCCAGCATAACCAAACTCCTAAGGCCTATTACACCGATTGGTCACCAATCTGTGCCTTGAATCATTTATCCATTTGCTTCTTCACTTTTTGAATTTCTCCTTCAAACTCCACATACCAAAGACCTCCTTCCTGAGTCAGTAGTGCCAACGAAGTATCTCTAATAGCTCTAAAAACAACACCTTTGCATCCATGCAAACATATCCAAAAAGTTCATCCTTGTAAACTCATAAGCCTGTCAACACTTATGAGTGGCTTAATAAAAAAAATAATGGCCGAAACCTGTTTGGCTCAGTGGATAGAGCGTCGGCCTGTGGACTGAAAGGTTCCAGATTCAATTCCGGTCAAGGGCATGTATCCTGGTTGCGGGCACATCCCCAGAAGGGGGCGTGCAGGAGGCGGCTGATCGATGTCTCTCTCTCATCGATGTTTCTGACTTTCTATCCCTCTCCCTTCCTCTTTGTAAAAAATCAATAAAATATATTTAAAAAATAATAATAATGATTTGTTTTCCATGGACAGTGCAATACTTACACTAAAATTGCCTTTCTGGGCTGTGGGCTAGGAATAAGAACATTAAAGAGACTTGGACAGTTCATTCTGGGAAGAATCTGAGTCACGAAGAACTAAATCATCCACTGATTGCCCCCATCCCTTCTGCATATCACTAAGGGCCATTCTCAGTGCCTTACACTCTTTGATGTGGCTATCTCTAACCATCCCTGTGGTTCAGCACGCCGGGTTAAAAAGAATCATTGCTTTGCATGAAGAAATATGTCAAGATCACATTTGAAGTTCTTTTCATACATAGTTCATCTATCTGATTTCCCATTTTTTAAAAAATATATTTTATTGATTTTTTACAGAGAGGAAGGGAGAGGGACAGAGAGTCAGAAACATCGATGAGAGAGATTGATCAGCTGCTTTGGCACGTCCCCCACTGGGGATGTGCCTGCAACCAAGGTACATGCCCTTGACCAGAATCGAACCTGGGACCCTTCAGTCCGCAGGCCGATGCTCTATCCGCTGAGCCAAACCAGTTTCGGCTCCCATTATTTTTATCTAAGAAGATGAAGAAGAAGAAAAAGGTAAAGATAAAAATTATGAACAACAAATACATACCTATCAACAAGTGAATGTGTTTGAGTCTGTGGAGGGAAAACTGTAATCCGGTGGAGCAATGCTCCTCCCGTTTGCGAGGCTAATGAAGGTCACAGAATGAGGTTGTCGTATTCAGAGCACAGCCTCCAGGTTGACAGCAGCATTTAGAGAACCACCGTCTCCTCCCCACCACCTGGCTGCCAGGCTGCGTGTTGAATGAAAACAAGTCAGACTGAATTGCACCACATCCACAAACATTGATTTACATGCGGCTACAGAAACAGCCACACAGCCTGTTCTTTTAGGCTTTCTAGAGTCTTCCCTCAAGGTGCCCCTGCTATGGACTGTGTGTTTGTGTCTCCCCACCAATCCCCGCCAGATTCATAGTTGAAGCCCTACAATGCAATGCATTTGGAGGTGGTGCTTGTAGAAAGAAATGAGCTTTAAATGAAGCCATGAGAGTGGATTCCCCGTGGAAAGAGTAGTGATCTTATAATAAGAGGAAGAGACATCAGAGCTCTCTCTCTCTTCCCGTCATGTGATGATACAGCAATAAGGCAGCAATCTGCCAGTCAAGAAGAGAGTTGGAGCCGAACCCCGATACCCCTGGCACCCATATCTCAGACTTCCCAGCCTCTGGAATTGTGAGCAATAAACGCCTGTTGTTTAAGCTGCCCAGTCTGTGGTGTTTTGTTATCACAGCCTAAGCTAAGACAACTCTTGACTCGAAAAAGCATCCCATAGGAAACTACAAAGCAGATCCAACAATACTTTGAAGACAGGATCAAACAGCCTTTCAGTCCTCCATCACAGGCGTCACAAATGACGAAAAGGAGTTCTAGACTAAACCATCACGCAAACATTTTATACTGTTGCACTTACTTTTGTTTTTGTTTTTGTTTTTTTTTTAAGATATTTTATTGATTTTTTACAGAGAGGAAGGGAGAGGGATAGAAAGTCAGAAACATCGATGAGAGAGAGATATCGATCAGCCGCCTCCTGCACGCCCCCTACTGGAGTTGTGCCCGCAAGCAAGGTACATGCCCCCGACCGGAATCGAACCTGGGACCTTTCAGTCCACAGACCGACGCTCTCTCCACTGAGCCAACCAGTCTCGGCTTACTTTTGTTTTTTAATAAAAGGATGAAGATGCCTGTACCATCTTTCTAGCCAACCATGTGTCTTGAACACTACTCGTTTCTTCAGTGAAGAATTAGTTGGAACATCCCTTTGGCTAAATAACAACGCCCTCTGGGGAAATTTGGATAACAATAACTAGGCACTGCTGGATTATGAAATTCTAATTAGAACCTTTCAAATGTTAACTAACCACCTTTAAGTAGACTATAACCCACATACAATATAAAAGAGGCAAGCTACTTCTTTTTTTTCCTCAAAAATACCATTATGTAAAAAATATGAAGTTACAAATTTTCTGTGTATTTTGAATGCTTACATTTAATAAAGAAGCCCTTTGATATACAATACATACAATAGAACATTCATTCCTAGACCTCTAGAGGCAACACGGTCTGGGATGGGGCACAAGCAAAATTCGGTGATAAATGTCTTCTCCTTTCATTGCTGCGATGGTATCTCTGTGACAGTTGGACAGCCAGGTTTGGAAATGACATCAAAATCTAAGATAGAGGCCCTTCTTATGAGTAAAGTTAGGTCTGAGCCAATTAGCATGACCTGCACCATCTCTCTGACCCTAACTCAGGCCCTGACTCATAAAATCCCAATGACTTTGATGTTTGCCCCAAGGCATCGGCCTAAGTCAAGTTCACTATGCTTTCAACTATGTGGTGCTCTCTCCCGGGAGAGGCCAGTCACAGCATTGCTCTAGGCTCAACTGTCAGTCATCTGGCCAAATGCGGGTCCGACTCAGGATGTCACTTCTGACATAGAAGAATGTAGCCCTGCCGAGACCGGTTTGGCTCAGTGGATAGAGCGTCGGCCTGCGGACTGAAAGGTCCCAGGTTCGATTCTGGTTGGGGGCATGTACCTTGGTTGCGGGCACATCTCCACAGTGGGGCGTGCAGGAAGCGGCTGATTGATGTCTCTCTATCGTCGATGTTTCTGACTTTCTATCCCTCTCCCTTCCTCTCTGTAAAAAATCAATAAAATATATTTAAAAAAAGAAAAAAAGAACGTAGCCCTCTTTTTACCTTTTATACGGGTCTTTCTACCACTTATTAACTGGATAAATGTTACCCTGACTGCATTTAGGGACAACCTGAAGATATCAGCTAATGATGGAAAACTCACCAAAACTGGATGACTATTTTTTCACTCCATTCACAGGTGGAATGAGGTGGGCATATTTGATCGCGGACACTTTTTAATGTCTTTCGTGGGTTATTAACAAGTTGCCAGGAACTAATTCCAAGTGAAGACGACGCTTTAGAAGTTGCTCTAACTGAGATTAAAGTGAGCTCACTACATTGAAGTGTTAAGGAACAAAGCCTTCTCACTCTTATAATTACCTCTTCACATGTATCCATCATTAAGAATTTCTGCCATTTTGTCTTCTGTTGGCAATTAAACCAAAGTGCTAAAAATCCTCTAAAAGTGCTAAATCCTCAGCAACTGTTTGGGATTCTATTTAAAATAATACCTTCCATCAACTAGTATGGCGATCATAGCGTTTACATAAAGTCGATTACCACAAGGGTTTGTTGCACTGGATCTATCCACAGGGGCCAGGAAATGCTCAAGAGGAGAATAGAGGGAAGAAAAATGACACAAGTGAGGTTTCAGGCATCCTCCAACGTAAAGAGAATCCGCGTTATTCTCTAAACCTCCTTCTACTCTGTTACCCGTATGTTTACTGTGAAGCTCTTGGGTTGGTGTCTCTGGCCTCTGTGAAGAATGTGCCAGAAACCACCCTGTTCCTTCTCCCCAGGGCCACAGGTTTCTCCTGCTATCTCCGGCCTCTCGTAAATATATAATCTAATTCAGACGTCTCCTGCACTGACATAAATCCTAACTCTCCCTACAGAGCAAACTTCTTCCAGTCCTTTCATGACTGAGGGTTCAGCTTTTAGGCTAGTAACATTCCTGTATGACTTGACTCTCATTTAAGAGGTGCATTAGAGCCGAGACGGGTTTGGCTCTGTGGATAGAGCGTCAGCCTGCAGCCTGAAAGGTCCCAGGTTTGATTCCGGTTGGGGGCATGTACCTTGCTTGCAAGCACAACTCCTGTAGGGGGCGTGCAGGAGGCGGCTGATCAATGTCTCTCTTTCATCGATGTTTCTGATTTTCTATCCCTCTCCCTTCCTCTCTGTAAAAAAATCAATAAAATATATTTTTAAAAAAAGAGGTGCATTAGAATCCTCAGCAACTGACTCACTAATGTGCCCCATTTCTGGCTGAGATTTGTCCAGAGAGTTTATAGAAATGATTACCCGAAAGAGGTTAAATGTATTATATTTTATGCCAAGGTAGGTCTGCTGCTTGGCTCAGGTACAATTATGCTACGCTAAATTGCATAAGATCAATGGTGCTACCTTCTGGAACCAGAAGATTGCTTAGAGTCTCTCTACTAAATAGAATACGTATGATGGTTAAGAGCTCGGCTTATGGATTATAGAATTCAATGTGTATAAGAGATCTGGATGTTTAGAAAACACATATCCTTGAATTCACATGAAAGGAGGCATATTTTCATGCTTTCCCTTTGTGTGTAGGAGTCAGTTGCATCTTACAAAACCAATAGAAAGAGGCATTAAATGCTCAGTCTATATTGCAAACACTCTCCTACCACAAATGGAACGCAGACAAGTCACTCCTTCCAATGAGTATACGGCAAAATGTTAAAGAAACTTCCAGAAAATTAATCTTGTAAGATGGCCTAGCCTTTGCCATCTAAAGTTGGCTGAAACACTGTTTTAGACATATATCTACCCAGGCAAACCTCCTGCAGAGGTTTCCAGTAAAGTAACAGCAACTTTGGGACAACAGAACCAGCTAAAGTCCCTCCATCTGCTTATGCATTTCAAAAGCTAATGCAGAGGACAAAATGAACAAGTCGTTAATCTCGGTTACATTTTTAAAAAAAAACTCAAAAAATTTGTCACACAGATAAAGATGCATAAGAAACCCAAACAATGCATCTTCAGTTAATTTATGCGTGCGTCTGTGTGTTTCATGTTAGCAAGGTGATATCTATTCTGTATTCATAATAACTTAGTTGTATTCATATACATAGTTATTATATTGATGTAGTCTCAGTCATTTTCCTGGTACTGAAAAATGATGTTTCAAATTTTTTATGTGATAAGAAATGAAGTAAATACGAAACAGATGAGCAAACTAGGAACCCAAAACTAAAAAAAAAAAAAAAAAATACATCCTTGCCCTTCTTGTTCATATGTGACTACTATTCATCTCAACTGCATATGGTGCATAACGGATCGTTGATTTTAAATGTTAAATGTGTAGATCATAGTAAAGAACAAGTGACATGACTCACCAGTATAGACATTAAATGTCAAATTCTCTTTAGATTCCCTATTTCAAATCTGCTTTTAATACTTGGAAACCACTGAACAGATTCCGAACCTCAGACATCTCATTTTCTAAGGGATGGGGAAAAAAAATCTGACTTCCCACTTCTCCCTCCTTTGCAAACATACAGTGAAGTCACAGGCGAGGAACCAAATAGATTTTCTATTATCTGACACTGGAATCCACAGACTATATGAATCAACAAAATAGACTAGCAATCTTTTTCAAACGATGCTGAACAGTCACTGTAGAGCACAATGTCCTGAATGCTGATCGAAAAGTGCCGGTTCTACTAGATTTGCACAGGCACAGCGCCTCCTGCTGACTCGAAAATGAAATCTGCTTTCAACAGTAAGCTCTGGAGGAGGGGCCTTGGGAAAGACGGTAAGTTTTCTCTATTAAACACACACACACACACACACACACACACATACACACACACACACACACAGTAGACATTTTCCAGTGCCCACTAGGGAACTATGCCAGTCTGGGCACAGTTGGATAGGCATACATCATGCCTTTTCTAGAAAGAAAAGAAATCTGTGACGCTACCAACAGAATGATGAGCTTGCCTCTCCAGATTACAGGGCACAGACCAACTTTCCCTAGATCTACAGGGGAGGAAATCCACTTACTAACTTGCTTACCATCAATTCTGGAACAAGTCATCCCTGGGATCTTCATACATGCTTACCTCACAGGTAACGAACATGCTAGACCCATAATAAGCAATCTTTATAAAGTACTTATGATGATGTCTGGCCACTGTTCTATGTGTGTTAATCAATTTAATTCTCAAAATAACTTTATGAGGTAGATTCTATAATTACTCCAAATTTACAGGTAAGGAAGCAAGAGGCGCAGAGAATTTAAGTAGTTTGCCCGCAGTGACACAGCAAAGTGTAGGGTGTGAACTCAGATCATCTGGCTCCATAGTCCCTACCCTGAACTACACTTGTGGATTCACACAGCAACGTCTTCCTTCTCGGTACTGCTTCTGCAAACCTGCTGTCAGCCCCCTTCTGTGCATAGCTTGTACCCATCTCCTCCTTGAATGGAATGGAATCCTAGGTAGGCCTCACAGCGTTTCTCCTAGAGTAAGTCTTTCAGTGACTTAGAGGCATAAGAACAGTCAGCATTAAGTCAATAATAGCTGAGGTACAAGGTAATAACAACAGTCAGCATTAAGTCAATAATAGCTGAGGTACAATGTAATATCCACAGTCACCTTTAAGTCAATAATAGCTGAGGTACAAGGTAATAACAACAGTCAGCATTAAGTCAATAATAGCTGAGGTACAATGTAATATCCACAGTCACCTTTAAGTCAATAATAGCTGAGGTACAAGGTAATAACAACAGTCAGCATTAAGTCAATAATAGCTGAGGTACAATGTAATATCCACAGTCACCATTAAGTCAATAATAGCTGAGGTACAAGGTAATATTAACAGTCATCATTAAGTCAATAATAGCTGAGGTACAATGTAATATCCACAGTCACCATTAAGTCAATAATAGCTGAGGTACAAGGTAATATCCACAGTCACCATTAAGTCAATAATAGCTGAGGTACAATTGGAATATCAATCAAGCATCCCATAGCATCTAACACCTCCCAGCTTGTGGCTGTTGCTGGCATTGGGTTGGGAAAGGGACTGTGTTTGGCTTTTTGATCTGCCAGTTCCAACAATGGCTTTCCCTCTAAAAGTTTGGTGATTTGGAAGGAGCAAGTAGGTAAGGAAAAGTTAGGGGCCTTCCCTCCTGCCTTGAGCCCACACCAGTGCACCTTGTTTAAAGCCAACTTGACCTCGAGATGACTTCTGTGAGCTTGTGGAGAACCCCATCATGGGGGTTGCACACGTAGAGTCCGGTCCTCTGTTCCTGGAATCGTATGTACAGATTGTTATACCCCCTCTTGACCAACCAAACCCTTAAGCAAGACTCCTTGAGGCACCTGAGGGAAACACTGAAGGAGCAGTGGAAGCTCTCTGCGGATAGCGGGGCCGTAAGTCCTCCAGTGCAGGGACCTGGGAGGTGCATCTTCATGACCCGTATACTCTGCTTACCTAAAGTAAACACACTCGTGCTCTGTCTGCTCCCATTACACTAGAGAGAAGAACACGAAATGTGGAACCAAAGGATCCACTTCCCTTTTCATCCTGGAAGGCACTGAGAGTGCTCAATTGGTTCAAGAGGATCAATAAACTCCCTGAGATATGGGGTCTATAGTCAGGTATCCATTTCCAGAAATAGTGGAGGACCAAGCGAACCTACACAAACTTCCAGGAAGCACTAAGCTATTTCCTATTGTGATGAATGGCTACCTCCATCCATGTTCCTTCTTCTTCCTCTTCGCTCTGGGTCTAAAGCAGCGGTTCTCAACCTTCCTAATGCCGCCACCCTTTAATACAATTCCTCATGTGGTGGTGACCCCCAACCATAAAATTATTTCCGTTGCTACTTCATCACTGTAATTTTGCTACTGTCATGAATTGTAATGTAAATAACTGATATGCAGGATGTATTTTCATTATTACAAATTGAACATAATTAAAGCATAGTGATTAATCACAAAAACAATATGTAATTATATGTTGTGAAATATTTATTTCTAGTTACAAATAAATGAAATTTTGTCTTGAATCGTGGTGTAGCATGGGTAACAGTCTTCATATAACAACAGTAAACTACATTGCTACACTTTGCTACACCGAAGAGCGGTGTGTTGGTTCCTAAGACCATGGGAAATATGTGTTTTCCGATGGTCTTAGGCGACCCTTGTGAAAGGGTCGTTCGACCCCCAAAGGGGTCTCGACCCACAGGTTGAGAATCACTGCTCTAGAGAGAAACTCTTAATCATGCACTATTTGAATGAAAGTAAGTGAAGGACATACGAGTAATAGGAGAAATACAGTATATCCTGTGTTAGCAGAACAGTGTTTGTTCTATTTTTCAATTCTCTGTTTATAGAAATTGACCTAATGATAGACCCAAATTATATATCACCTTTACTTAATTTTAGACAAAGGTCGACACAGGTGCCTGAATAAAAGATCGAGGCAGTTCTGAGCGTGGCTTATGAGCTTGCTGTTTTTTAAGGATTTCAGAAAATAATAAAAAGCCATACCACCTCAGAGCCAGTTAGAGCCTTAATTACAAGGCCAGCTCTCCACCTGAGAGCCAGATGGGGATTCGAAGGGTACCCAGAGCACAGCCTCAGGTACTCAACTTTCCTGGCTCACGAAGAGTCACAAAGCCCCCAAACTCTGCCTTTCCATATGTTCCGCTGAGGCACCCAAGCTGTGAGTACAGAACCAAACAGCCAACGCTTCATCCTGAGCTATTTATGGGAAACCAAAGAGGTAGGCGATGCTGAGCGAGCAGGTGGGTCTGAGTAAAGTATTTCCCTGGCTGCTTTAATTTATGCAAAATCCAGACCGAAGAAAGCAACATAATGCCAATTAGAGCTGTGCCTCAGAGTTTGCCAAAACTGCTGGCTTTGATGAATGAGCCTTTCAAAGCCCCCCTGGCTTGTGGACGAGCTACCAGTCGGCTTGTGCCTCATTCAAGTGCTCTCTAATCAGAAAAGCTTTATGAAGTCACCACAGGGGCGAGTCCTACAGCGTTTTAAAGGAATGACAAACGACTATTTACTACTTAACATTTACTTTTTAAACGCCCAAAACATTCTAGAACACTTTCATAACACCTTCAAAAGATGTGGAACCACTCCAGACTTGATCTCTCTGAGTCGCTGTTGGAGAAAAATACTGGTAACCTCTGCTCCCTTATGGTAATTCTGTGAAATAACCAGCTGGGTTCTATGAAGGCATTCAAGGCAGTTGGTGACAGATTGAGTCACTGGAGATCCAATGATGGAGGGACCCAGGGAGTCGGGATTGTGGAGCAGTTTCAGATTAAGAACAACAACAACCAAACAAAACATGGTGAAGGTCCTTATTCTGAAGCTAAGTGTGATGTGTCTACATTTAGTCCACACGCCAAGGACGGGGATATCACCAGTGTTCACCGGAAGAATGCCCCTGTCAGTTCTTCTGCAGATGGATGGGGCCAAGTGACTAGTCTGGCCAATGAAATGTGTACTTACCTCAAAGGATGAAAACAAACTTTTCATCACTAAGTAAGATGAGAATGAAATAAAATAGCATATGTAGGCCCCTAGCACTGTTCTAGCACATCATGTGTGATCAATAAATGTTAATTCCCTTACACTCCTTAATGCGAACATGGAATTCATAAACACCAGTCTTGTGGTTGGACATTTACAACATAAGACAAAGCCTAGTGGGCATTAGCCGAGGAAAGAAAGAAAATGAGATTCACAGATGATAGTAATATAGGTAAAAGCTGGCACTCACCACCTCCTACATCCACATCAAAATTACAACTAAAATACAGAAAAACCATCATTCGGAACCACTGGAAAGCTGGCTGAATGGAAGTCCTACAACTAGAGAAGCAAAGAAGAAAGCACCCTGAGACTGGCGGGAGGTGTGGAGGCACAGAATGGGCTGGTCCAGCTTTCACAGGTGCTGCTTTTTTAATAGGGAGGGTCTCCTCTCTGTGGAGACCACTTGGAGGAGCAAGGGGACCGGGCCCCACACCAGAATCCCAACCCAGGATCCCAGAGCTGGAAAAGAAGTCCTTATGGCAGTAAAAACTACAGGTTGTAAAAACCAGTGCGGATTGGGGCTCAGTGACACAGACTCAACTCTTCCTCTTAAAAGGCTGACGCCACGAATGAACTTACAAGGTCCTGCTTCCTCTGAGCTCCAGCACCAGGTTGAGGCTCTGGGGAACACAGACACACATGACAAGGAACTGAACTGTCTGGCATCAGGGAGGAACTCAAGGGCAGCTTTCTCCCAGGAGGAGATGCTCACAGGGATCATTGTTCTGATGCTGGAACCGCCCCAGCTGGTTGGTCGCAGGGCTGACCGGCAGCCAATTCTGTTTGCTCTGCCCTGGTGATTCCCTAAGACCCTGCCTCATCCAATCTACAACCCGGCACAAGCTGTGAGCAGCAGCTTTTCCACATGAATGGCCTCTCTCAAACAAGCTGCAGCTGGGTCAGGGAGCCCCAAACCTACCAAAGCCGGCCTTTCTTCACAGCTGGGCCTCACCTGGGCACTTCCAAATCTGATACAAAGAGGAGAAATCTGCAGATCTCTCTGTTGCTCCTGCTGTGTGGCCCCAGGCAGTAGCTGACTTTATACCTCGTTGGAGACCCAAGAACCAGTGTACCCAGTGGTGTCAGACTATATCAGATTATAACTCTAAATATTCATAAACGACACACTCAAGAGGCAGACTCAGTGAGCACCACAGCCCCACTGGAGCAAGTCCTGCTCCATAGAGGTGTCTCCTGCACAACAGCTCTCCCGCTCTAGTTACAGCTGGTCCTCACAGCCAATTGGCCTAGAGGTCAATTCCTCCCAGTGACACTAACAGCAATCAAGTCTCAACTACAACAAGATTGTGCTCACAGCCCACAAGGGGTGCACCTAGAGCTCCCAATTCAGGTGACTGGAGAGGCGGAGCCACTGTGCCCCATAGAACATCTACTACACGAGGCCACTCTACCAATTCAAGGAAATGCAGCAGCTCTATCCAATCATAGAAACAAATACAGGGAAGCAGCCCAAATGCAGAGACAAAAGAATCATGTCACAAATGAGAGAAGTGGAAGAAAGCAAACTACTAGATATAGAGTTCAAAACCATGGTTATAAAATTACTCAAGAATCTTCCAGAAACCTCCAGAAAATATTGAAAAGGACCAGTCAAAAATAAAGCATACACTGACTGAATAAAGAATAATATACAGGGATTCAACAGTAGACTAGAGGATTCTGAGAATCAAATCAATGATTTGGAATGAGGAAGCAAAAAACACCCAACTAGAAGAGAAAAAAAAATCTAAAAAGATGAAGATAGTGTAAGGAGCCTCCAGGACAACTTTAAGAGTAACAACATATGCATGATGGGGGGTTGAAGAAGAAGAAGAAGAAGAAGAAGAAGAAGAAGAAGAAGAAGAAGAAGAAGAAAGAGAGAGAGAGAGAGAGAAAGATTGAAAACCTATTTGAAGAAATAAATGATGGAAACCTTCCCATTCCTGATGAAAGAAATAGATTTACAAGTCCAGAAAGTACAGAGAACCCCAAACAAGAGGAATCCAAAGAAGACCACACCAAGACACATCATAATTAAAATGCCTAGGGAGACAAAGAAAGAATCTTAAAAGCAGCAAGAGAAAAGCAATTAGTTACCTACAAGAGAATGCCCATACAGCCATCAGCTGATTTCTCAACAGAAATTATGCAGTCCAAAAGGGAGTGGCAAGAAATATTCAAAGTAATGAAGGGCAAGGACCTACAACCAAGACTACTCTACCCAGCAAAGCTATCATTCAGAATTGAAGGTCCCATAAAGAGCTTCACAGACAAGAAGAAGCTAAAGGAGTTCATCACCACCAAACCAGTATTATATGAAATGCTGAAGGATATTATTTAAGAAGAGGAAGAAGAAAAAAATATATGAACAACAAAATGGCAACCAATACATACCTCTCAACAATTGAAACTAAAAATCAAAATAAATGAATAAGAAGTCTAATGAACAGAATAAACTGGTGAATAAAATAGAATCATAGGCATGGAAGTGAAACAGGCTAATGATTCTCAGAGGGAAGGGGGGTGGGGGCGGGAAGAGATTAAACAAAGATCTTATATGCATTACCTATGGACACAGACAATAGGGTGTTAAAGACCTGGGGGGGGGGCAGAAACCAGGTGGAAGGAGGCAATGGGGGCAGCATGTGTAATAATCTCAACAATGAAGATTTTTAAAATTTTTAAAAATAAAATGAGAATTGTCTGAGAAAAGTAATAAAATTAGAAAACCAGCAAAGATCACATGATGTAAGAAGAGGTACTGTGCATTTCAGTCATAAGCAAAATTCAACTTGCCATCAACAGTATTTGCACAAGAAAGATAAAATGCTCTAATATAATAGGCTTAAACTTTGATCATCTTTAAGAGAAATTAATTTTGTCTACTCTTTGTTAATCTTCCTTGGGGAACAGGAATAGAGAATGGGAAGGGCAAGTGAGGAAGTGTTTTAAGCACCATTTGGGCTACAATTTAAAGGTGATTCTGAAGAAAGATTCCCTTATCACTGTGCAGTTAATCTGCTCCAAATTACTTTGCCCCCCCGGATGATGAAAGGCAACCTCTGCATTTATGGCTCACAGATTTGTATATCCCCCAGAGATTTGCCACTACCCCCAAGTCACCAGAGACACAGCGGTTTACTCCCTCTAGAATTTTAAATCAAACGGCTGCAGGCAATCCAGGATCCAGACAACAGCTAAATCATAATTTTGTCTACAACACACTTTTGATGTCACAAAATGATAGAGCAACAGAGAAACATAAAAAGATACATTATTTAGTCTCATGGAAATGATTCAAGTCGAAGCAAAATTTGAGAGAGCATCCGAAAATAAAACAAAACAATCTGAGGATGTTCTTACCAGTACAGTGGTACCTTGAGAGACGAGTTTAATTCGTTCCGTAACCTTGAGGCGTGGGAAACTATGAGACGCTCGAGTCTCGGTAAACTGATGGGTCGTGTGCAGCCAGCCGATCCTCGTGATGACTCCTATCTCAAATGTTGCTCGTATTTCAAAGCAAAAATCGCTCGCTCAATGGCTCATATCTCAAAAATCTCCTTTGTTAGGGCATTCGTATCTTGAGGTACCACTGTGCATCTTGCCGCTATTTCTACCCTGTGAAAGGAAAAAAAAAAAAAAACAGGTAAAAAGACAGGGGCAAATCACACTAACTTAAAGCATATGGGCCATTTTGGCAAAGCAGCAGAGAAAGGTAGAACCAGTGAAAAATCATCAAGCACCCATGAAGCCCAGGGAAAGGCAGCAGAGCCCAGAGCCCACTAATCGTTTTAGTCTGGAAACTCCCGAGGGACACGTGGTGGGCCTTGTTGGCTTCTCCAAGCACTGAACAAAGAGCAGGCATGAGGTGTGCTTTCCACACCATAGCAACCCGCCTAAGCAACCTTTGTGCATCACTTTCTGTGAGTTGGGGATTGTGGTGAGAAACTTACACGCATAGTCTCCAGCCTGTAGGAAGAACCATTGTTGGAAGGGTCCCAGAAGTTACACAACTTGCCTTTGGTCAGACTGTTAGTGGAGGGTAGAGCTGTGCTTTAAATCCACCTCTCTGGTTCCAAAGCCTGTGCTCCTTTCAGGGATGAGGGCCGATCCACGCGATTACTCGTATCTCAACTGTTGCTCGTATTTCAAAGCAAAAATCGCTCGCTCGACGGCTCACATCTCAAAAATCTCGTATGTTAGGGCACTCGTATCTCAAGGTACCACTGTATCTGGAGATAGGTACACAGAATGCAGAAGGACTTTCGCTTCTTTACAAGGAGCCAACTGTTGCCTAAATGATCACCTTTCTGAGGGACTGGAATGTCAGCTGGAAAAACAAGACAAAAACAAGGAAGCCATCATATAAGCTTCATAGAGAAGATAATTAAAGCTCTGGCTTATTCTCATCACTGAAGACTCTTGAAAGTTTTCTGATTACCTATTTCAGTCTTCTTGATCTCCATCTGTTGGTTCTTAGTGTCCGATTGTGTGTTCATCATGCTAAATATTACTCATTTGTTGTTGTATATATGCCATTACTGACTGCCCAAGGAAATGGGTTGTTCATCCCAGCTAAGTACCAATAGGTGCCTAATGAACATTTCTTTGATTCTGAAGGCAGTGCTGAAAGCTTTTAATGTATCACTTTGTTTTCATCATCTCTTAGTACATATTTTGATGTCTTACACATAGTCTTATTTTTCTTCTGAGAAGTTGAAGCCTTTTATGCAGGATGTGCCCTGGGAGATATAAAAGAATCACAACATAACATCTCAGGTAAGATGATCTAGGTTGGCCTGAACTCTGTCCACTGTGCAGAGACAACTGGGAGAAAGAATACCACAGAAAAAGAACTGGCCCCATGCCATCTTCACACTTAGACTCACACCCAAAGGTAAGGAGAGTTTAGACTCCACTTTTGTTTTTTAACCAAAGAGAAATGATTTCTTTTGCTGAAATAGATGTTGCACTTTCTGAAGAGCATTGAGACTAATTAAAATTTTCATTTTCTCCAACCCATTCAAGACTGTCCAGTGTGATGCTGTATTGTTTAATCAAGAAAATGTACCTCCTTTTTATGGCCAACGTTGTTAACAGGTCATTTTTTGAAAACTATGTGTCTACTCATGAGGATTGGTGAGCTAAAGGAAAGAAAATGTAATAAATAAATTTGCCTCAGACTCACAATCCACTGCCCAGTCTTTAAATACCACAAAATACCTGGTCCACAGATATTACTGCTAAACTTCATCCAACTGATACATTCTGAATCTTTTAACTCTCAGCAAAAGATTAACTGAACAGCCAAACAGGTCACCTTCACTCACCTTGAAAAGTAATGGCAGAGAAGGCTGTGTTAATCTGCTTCTGACACAAGGTCCTCAATTATATTGTCATTTGACAGAATGAACTAGAAGCTAATACACACACCGAACAGATCCAGGCAAAAGCTAATGGGAAATTTATCTATTGAAAATAATCAGTATGCACATATTGACCACCTCAGGCATATTTGCTTTGCGTTTATTCATTTGTTTGTTTTTTTTAGTGATTGACTCATCTAAATTAGGCTCCAGAGTTTAGTAAGAGGATCAAGTCAACGGGTAGAGCGGAGTGAGAGGAAAGCAGAGTTGACACTGGAGGCTGGCTGGGAAGGTCTGAGGGGTTTGTACAGTATTCGAAGTTGAATGAGAAGGGATGGGTGGGACTTGAGAAGAAAGAGCTGTGATGTAGCTTTTTTGTTTAAGGTCACTCCACTTCTGTGTATTGGGGTTTGAGGGACAGAAGTGACAGTGCGGAAAGCTACTGGGAAGCTCTGGCAGAAGTCCGGCAGAGAGAGACCCCGGGCTCCCATCCAGATGGCAGGATTGGGCATGGAAGAACGAGAGGCAATATTAAATGTTCAAATGCTTTCAAATGGAAGAAGCAATAGAATTAAGGATGAGGCTTAGGATGTATCATTATTTTTGTTTATTTTACTAAAATTTTTCATCTCAAACTTGAAAATGTTTGTAATGGTTTTATCTCCCAGGTCCAATAAACACCAAATTCTGAGAATTAGAAATAGCAAGTTAAATGAGCAAAAACGTATTTGTTCTTGTATTTTTTACAACATTTCATGTATCGAAAAATAATTATAAAAGGAACATTAACTCTAGTGGAAGCATCAGTAATTGTTCTGGAACTAATTCTACCTAACATGATTTAATAGGCTTTATAGAGTTCTACAAACAATCAATTTAAATTATGCACACTGAGATTTAAATCCATAAACTAACTACACAGTTAGTTTAAAACATCGGTGTTAGTCTCCTTTCAATCGCATATCTGCTCCTAAAGTGAATAAACTGTAACATATATTATAAGTGGCTATGATTTTCAATCCACGAATTTGTACAGGTGTGTAATATCCACTTATTTTCTTTAATTTCATTTAAAATCAACTCTGATCCCTCACCCCGCTCTCAACTCTAGTGCAGTGCTCTCATCAGGCTCCTGGATTTATAACTTATTTACTCCTGAGGAAGTCTCCTTGGCTTCCTCTCCTTAATTTAAAAAACATCCCCCTCTATTCTCCTCTGGCTCTCAAGGTAAACAGTTCAATGAGGTCAGACTCTGGAAAACACAAGTCAGAAATCAGAGTATATTAAAGGTAAATCTGGTGTTTGCTCCTAACATTCATTTCTCCTAAGGGCTGGACTTAGAGACCTCCTTTTTAACAAATTGAGTATAGCAAACATATTAGGATGTTATTTTCATGATTAACTTACAAAAGATGTGACTTCCATCTTGCTGGCACTCTCTGGCTCTCTTGGATGTTTTGCTCCGGTAGAAACTGGCTGCCATGTTCTGAGCTCCTATATAGAGAGGCCTCTGTGGAAAGAAACTGAGAGCAGCCTTCAGCCAAATGCCAGGGAGGAAGTAAGGCCTTCAGTCCAACAATCCTCTAGGAACTGAATCCGGCCAACTGCCCCACGGGAGAGCTTAGAGCAGTGCCTGCCCCACTTGAGCCTGCAGGTGAGACTGCAGCCCTGGCCAACACTGAACAGCTGGTGAGAAACTCTAGAGCGAAGGCCCCAGATAAACTGCACCTGGATCTCAGAAACCATGAGATACAAAGGCTATTGTTTCAAGCCACTAAGACTTAGGTTAATTTGTTATATATGAATAAGAAATACAAATGATCAAACCTTTGTTGTGCCCTTGTTCAATGTATGAAGTTCAGGAAGCCAGCGAAAGAATCTCATACTGTTTGCACACTGTATCTAGCAAATGTCCTGTTAATTATGAATTAAAAATCTTTGTGGATGGCCTGGCCGGTGTGGCAAGGTGGTTGAGTGTCAGCTCATGAACCAGGTCCTTCCTCATCAGCGCACAAGCCCACCTTACATATAATTTGACATTTAATTGAACTAAACCTGAGTCAAGTAGCAAAAAGTTAGTTCGTGAATGGGAAAAATTATAAAACCATATTTTGATTACATAACTTGGAATGAGTCAAATGAAAAGAGAATAATCTCTTTAATTAATGCTCCTTTCTTTCAATCTATAAAGAACATAGGAAGCTTGTTCTTTTTCCAACAAGTTATTGGCACAGTTTTTCTCGAGAAGCACAGACTCATCCAAGTGTCAGGAAATTAACTGAGCTATTTCCATTCACATCCCACATGTTCATCAGTGGCAAGAACGCCATGGATGGGAAGATTATGTGTGAGGGCCTGGCCCGCATGGCGCACGCTGGCAGACACACTGTGCCCGGAGAAATGGCAGAAGAGAGAGCAGTATTGGGGTACCTGGAATGAAAACATAGCCCTGGGACTGCAGAGAAATGAGCCAGGGGTGGAGAAGATAGAGCAAGTCTGCTCACTCCCCCGTGCTCTGCGGTACCTTTTCTGGCTTCCCAGGTTGGACTAACCTGTAGTGTGGATCTGGGTTGAGCTACAGGGATTTCGGGAATGTTAAAGAAGTAGAACATTTGCAAGTCTGTGGTATCTGTTTGCATGAGTTGACTTGAATGAGAGAGGGAGTGGGAGAACATTTGCCTGTAGAAGCTTATAACCAGGTGCTTGAGAAAGGAGAGTGAGGGAGCGGAGCACAGATGTCAGAGCCCCATAGAGAGAAGTGCAGCTACGAGCCGGCATATTATTTATTGATTTCAGAGAGGAAGAAAGGAGAGAGAGAAACATCAATGATGAGAATCATTGACTGGCTGCCTCCTACACGCCCCCTACTGGGGTATCAAGTCTGCAACTCAGGCATGTGCCCTTAGCTGGAATCGAACCCGGGACCCTTCAGTCTGCAGGTGACTCTCTATCCACTGAGTCAAGCCGGCTAGGGCAAGTAGGGCTATTGCTGATGGGAATAAAGACTATTAAAGCTGCTGGAACTGGGTAACAATTGTAACCGCATCCCCAGTAATCTTTGCCTTAATGTAGACAGAAGTGAGAGCCATCTTTTTTGATAATAATATGGCCATTAACCTTTACAAAAACTAAAATAAATGGAGGAAATTGAGGTTCATGAAACATAAGGCAAAAAATTATTTTAAAGGTGGAGTTACAATACTCAATAGAATTAGAACAACCCTTTGGTTCTGAGCATCCTAGTAGTCAAAGCAAAGGGAGAAACACAATCTGTTGCATGGATATGTACCGTGTCAACAATAGAAACATCAGTTAGTAACTCAGAAGTACAATGAGTGCTTTATTCCAGAAGCCCTATACCTGAATAGTCTCAAAATACACTAATAAAGCTGTTTTTCTCATGAGGCAGGGGTATTTATGTCTAATCAGTGGCTATGTCTGACGGAAGAATTCAGTCCTTCCAATTTATGCAGCATATGTAATAAAAATGTGATGCATCCAAATAAATTGCCCTTAAATCATGTGTCTAGCAAAGAAAATAAGAAAAATTAACATAATACATGTGACTCTACCCCTGGTGAAATGAATAGACATTAAGGTGACCTCAGAATTCAGTTTGTTTGATTTGGCAAATGCCGTTTTGATACACTATCACTGGGGAAAATAAAATGTTAATATTTGCTGCACAAAGATTAGCATATTCAACACTTGCTATTTTCAAAGTAATAAAGATCATTAGGAAGTGAATATGCCTGCATCCTAGGCAAGTAGGCTTATTAACCACTTCACTGAAATCTGCTAATGCTGCAGATTTGAGAAATGGGACTTCACAAGGATGAGATAGGTGTTTCCTGAATTTGTCCCCTCACAGAAATATCAATTTGTCCAAGTTACAAATAAAAATGCAATAGTGATAAAGATGGCAATCTCAAATCACTGGGCAAAAGATGGACCTTTAAAAAATGGAACAATTGGTTAGCCATTTAGAAAAAGACAAAATTAGATCCATATCTAATAAGGGGAGGGAAGAGGAGGGTTGAGAAAAAAGGAAGGAAAGGAGGAGGGAGGGAAGAGAGTGAGAAACTAGATACAATGAAAGATAACATGAATAACTTCCTCTATAATCTGTAAGTGGGGAAAGACTTTCTACGAATCTAGAACAAATAAATATTGATAAATTTAGCCACAAAATTAAAACAGTATGTAAAAAATAAAAGTAAAAACAAGATCAAAGGTAAAGGACAAACTGTGATGAAAATGTTTGCGACTTATATCACAAAGGACAAATAACACTCATTTATAAAGAGCTCATGAAAAAGAACAGATAGCAGAAAACAGAAGAAAAATGGGCAGACATGTACATTCACAAGGAAAAAAGGAAAGGGTTTATAAGTATTGGAAAGACCTTCAACCTTATTTCTCTCTCTTTCTCTCTCTCTCTCTCTCGTGCACTGGCGCTAATTGTGATCTCATTGTGCGATGGCTCAGGACTCCAAGAACAAGAAGGAGGAAGACATATCTTCTAAGAAAAGAGCCTTTTTAGCTGCAGGATGTCACTTCTGACACATACTACTCGTCAGTCACAGGGCCAGCCAGATTCAAGGAAAGGGGACAGACTGCCTCTGTGTTAGAAAACTGGCCAGGGGACACTGCAACACAAAGCATGTGGGGAAGGAATATTGTCACAGCCATCTTTGGAAGCACAAACTACCTCCTATAAAATTAAATTACAGCAACAAAGGTATTTCTCATCCATCAAATTGGCAAACATCTGAAAATCAACAACAGATAGTGAGATAAGTACCCTGGTTTATTGCAAGTGGGAATATGGCACAGGCCCGATGGAGAAAAACTTGCCAATATTACTTTGACCCAGCAATCGTAATTTCTACTTCTACCTCCCCAAACAGAATATGTACACATGCTCATTTTTTTTTAATATATTTTATTCATTTTTCACAGAGAGGAAGGGAGAGGGACAGAAAGTCAGAAACATCGATGAGAGAGAGACATCGATCAGCCGCCTCCTGCACACCCCACACTGGAGATGTGCCTGCAAGCAAGGCACATGCCCCTGACCGGAATTGAACCTGGGACCTTTCAGTCCGCAGGTCAATGCTCTATCCACTGAGCCAAACCTGTCTCGGCTCTTTTTCTCTTTTGAGGACCACAAGTGCAGGCAGTGGGAAAGCTATGATTTTCTTTCTTTTAAATAAATGAAAAGCACCATCCATTGATATGCTATGAGCATCGTGGCTGGTCTTATATTCCATCTGATAAGCTGAGGATCTCAGAGTGTATCTGATATAGTCTGGTTTCGCAAGCAACTTGATATTCTGCATACTCATGTATAGATGAGCTTCAGCTTCCAAATAACTCATAAATTAATACTTAATGAAATCACTCGCCTTGATATTTCTTGTGCCTTCTGGGAATCTCCTGAATAGTTTATATTTGGTGTTGCAACCCACACTCCAAAGTCAATTACAGACTTAGAACTATTTTTACATCCAGAACTATTTTTTATATCCCCTGCACACCATAAGCAGGTTTATTTCTCTATAATTTTCCCTCATACATCATCTTTCTGTAAGCCAAGAAAAGATTTGGGAAAATCACATTAGACTTCCATCAATGTTAGTTTCAGAGAAAAAAAGGCCATTGAATGAATTAAAAACAAGAGGCAAAGATATTTGTCAATGATAGTCTTTATTCTTGGAGATATGACCTTAAAAATAAGCATGGGACATATTTTTATTTATACCTATATTTATAAAAGCCTAAGCGACCTTTATAACAACAGGTCAACCAGTCACTATGACGTGCACTGACCACCAGGGGCAGACGTTCAACGCAGTAGCTGATGGTCAGTACACTCTCACAGCAGGGGCGCCGCTCAGCCAGAAGCTGGACTCATGGCCAAAAGCAGGTGCAGAGGGTGGGGATGAGTTCGAGTGGCTCAGGCTCCTTCCTGGTCACCTGCCACTTGGCTCACTGCTACATCCCAAGAGGGATGGATCCTGGATTTCGGAGGGCACAGGCCAGGCTGAGGGACCATCCCCTGCCGCCACCCAAGTGCACTAATCTGTGCACCAGGCCTCTAGCTGATTTGTAAAAAGAGGAAGGGAAAGAGAAATATTGATAAGAGAAACATCCATCAGCTGCCTCCTGCACGAGCTCTCCTGAAAATGGATCTTGCAACCTGGGCATTTGCTTTGACCTGAAATCGAACCTGTGACCTCTTGGTGCATGAGTCAATGAGCCACCAGCCAAGCTAGCTTTGACATTTTTTTTTAAATATATATTTGTTATTGATTTTTTACAGAAAGGAAGAGAGATAGAAAGTCAGAAACATCGATGAGAGAGAGACATCGATCAGCCGCCTCTTGCACGCCCCACAGTGGAGACGTGCCCGCAAGCAAGGTACATGCCCCTGACCGGAATTGAACCCGGGACCCTTCAGTCCGCAAGCCGATGCTCTATCCACTGAGCCAAATCGGTCTCAGCTAGCTTTGACATTCTGATGCCTATCAGTTTTTCAAAGCTTGTCATCTTATTGTTTATTTGAAACAAAGTCAAGTTTTGTGTGTGTTTTTTTAATATATTTTTATTGATTTTTTACAGAGAGGAAGGGAGAGAGATAGAAAGTCAGAAACATTGATGAGAGAGAGACATCGATCAGCCGACTCCTGCACACCCCACAGTGGAGATGTGCCCGCAACCAGGATACATGCCCTTGACCAGAATCGAACCTGGGACCTTTCAGTCCGCAGGCTGACGCTCTATCCACTGAGCCAAACCGGTCTCGGCCAAAGTCAAGTTTTTTGAGACACCAGTGTTCTACACATGTATAAGAAATCACATGCTTCAAATTATCCAGTCTATAGACATCAAGTTAGTCAGTTCTTTCATCTGGCAGGTAACTGATTTTATATTGTTCTTAAATAAAAACGTATTTTTTAAAAGTGTCAAAGATAAATGTGAAAATGACTACCAACTCTTGAGTAGAAAAGTTAATATATTATTTCAGATAATTAAAATATGCATGTTTATTTCATCTCTAAACTATGATCTACAGATTCAAATCTAAACAAACTTGTATTTTGACAATCCCCTAATACCATATTTCAGGCAGCATGCAGCACCACTCCTCCCCAAATAAAAGAAACCCAAGGTTGTCAGCCTCAGCACCACTGACATTTGAAGCCTGGAAATTCTTCGAAGCCTGTCCTGACCTTTCTCACTACATACCAGGAGTAGTCCTGTCCCTACTCCCTGACCCAGCCCAGTGGTGACACATACATGTCTCCACTGTCCCATGTCCACTGGGGGGCACAGTCACACCAGCTGAGAAGCACTGCCCCAGACAAATGCTTTGTCAAACATTTTCAGTTAAATAACTTCCACATTTTAAGGTCCCATTTTCTTTCTAATCATCTAAAACCTAGTTAAAATACAGGTTCCTCTCTGGAGAAGAGAGTCAGTTACTACTGGCATTACCCATCTACTTCTCTATGAAAATTCATAAAAATAAGGAATTCCAGGCAGTTATGTACAAGCTGTTACTAAGGAGTAACACTGTAAAATATATATTTATCAAAATAAAAGGTTCAGAGAACCAAACCTATCAGAGATAGCAGTTGCAATCAATCTTCATCAGAATGGAAACATAGACACATACAAGTGTAATTTGTCTACATTCTGATATTTTTCATTTTCCTGAAGCTTTCCTTCTCAAAAAAAAACCCGGGTCTTTTCTCATCTACATAAAAGCAACTTAAATTGCTAGTTCTAAAGAAGAGGAGTATAAATATGATCAACAGCAGATAGCTTGATCTGAGAGTACATCTAAATTTTGTCATTCATATCCAGATGACAAAAATAATTTATAGTTCTTGAATCTTGAGAAGATAGAGAAAAGAGATAAGTATATAATTACCTTTAAAATATGAACTAAGATTGCCGAAACCGGTTTAGCTTAGTGGATAGAGCGTCAACCTGTGGACTGAGGGGTCCCAGGTTCGATTCCGGTCAGGGGCACGTACCTTGGTTGCGGGCACATCCCCAGTGGGAGGTGAGCAGGAGGCTGCTGGTCGATATTTCTCTCTCATATGTTTCTAGCTCTCTATCCCCTCCCTTCCTCTCGGTAAAAAATCAATTAAAAAAAAAAAAAAAAAATATATATATATATATATATATATATATATATATATATATATATATATTTTTAATATATTATATTGATTTTTTACCGAGAGGAAGGGAGATAGAAAGTCAGAAACATCGATGAGAGAGAGACATCCATCAGCCGCCTCCTGCACGCCCCACAGTGGAGATGTGCCCGCAACCAGGATACATGCCCCCGACCGGAATCGAACCTAGAACCCTTCAGTCCGCAAGCCGACGCTCTATCCACTGAGCCAAACCGGTCTCGGCAATAAAATATATTTTTAAAAATATATAAGCTAAGGTTAAAAATTCATTAAGAATAACTGAATGTGAACTAATTTTTCCAAACATTTTATTATGTGCTAATGTAATTTGTTTATATCCAAACACAATGACAAAATACAAAACAGAATAAAAGACTCTTTTTATAGTTTAAAAAGAATCTCTTTATTAAACCCGTTACAGTAGGATCCATTTTTTAAAATATAAGTACAAAAAAAAATTATAGGATTGTCACCAAAAGTGTAATCGGTGAACAATGGTATTATAAGTTATTTTCCCTTTTGTCTCCAAATTAATTTTTTCTACAATAAATGTATATATATGTATTTTTAAACCTTAAGCAGATTCTTTTTGCACTTTACCTTTCCACAAATATTATCACAGGTTATGGCCTATCAGCTAGGATTCCTGGACAACTGTTGACTTAATTTGGTTCCTGGAATTATTTTAAACCACCCTGAACTTTTTCTACACTAATTTTTGTTAAAGGCATTTCCTATTAACCAAATTTTAAATGTGACCTTTGAAAAACTTTATTTCAGATGAATATTATGCATAAAAACCAACTATCTTATAATTAGATCCTCAAGTTAGAAAGTGAATACTCTATGCAACATACAACAGATGATAGCTCTTACCCTTTAATTTCCTGGTTTGACAAAAACTGTCAATTTTTTTTAAAGAAGTACACATGTACATGTTAAATTTGGCATTTCGTACTCAGTAAAATTCAATCTATATTTTAATTATTGTAGAATTCTGACAATTCTAGCAATGGGGAAGATGAATTTGATATCAGTGTTATATAGCAAAAAGCAAATAACATAAGATTCCCAATATTTAGCCTGGTAAAAATGAAACCATGTTTCAATCATGAACATATTCTCTAAAAAAATAGTACTGCTATCTAGTTATAGGAGTTTCTCATCCATTTCTGCAAGTCCTACATGTTTAGAATAAATGCAGCATTCACATAACAATATAGTCCATGAAAAGAGTATATTCTTTTATTGTTTTGTTCATACATGTTGTTTCGACTTTCAATCAAAAAATTCAATAAATTTGATTCCTTAATCATAAAAACTTGCTTTGCACATTATTTACATGTCACCAAAGTCTACAGCTATACAAAACGTCACAAGGATCTTACTAGGCATGGAACCATCACATAGGAGGCGGGAGTTATCAAGTAGATACATTCAGAGATTAATTTGTAGATAAGCACAGTGTATTTGGCACTGTTTATTAACAATATCTCCCTCTCTAAAGACCGGCTAGGCCTTATTCACAATATACACAATTTGCTATTCGCATCCAAACCAGCTTTCAAACTTTGTAACAGTAATCATTTTTGAGAAACAAAAATCACACCAGATTGGGACTGGAATCCAATCCCTGACTTCTTGCTGTGCTCTGAGCTGCCATCTAGAATGTAGGTTGAATTTGATAAATTTCTCCATTATGGGGAGTGTCAAAAAAGTGTTTAAAGGATATTTAAACAATATCCTTCAATAGACATAAAGACAACACTTTCCTTTAAAATTGCTAGTTCTTCTTGGGAGTGCAAGGGAGCCCTGATAATGCATTAACTAGTGATGATTTTGGCAGGAATTCTAGAATGACCAATGCCATTCTGGTTGTGGAGATCGGACTAGTAGCTGAACCCATGAAGAGAAAGATATGGGATGCGTATATCTGAATTGAGAATTGTTAGCAATTTGTTTTCAGAGTCTCTTCCTAGGATTATAATAAACTCAAGTCACTGGTTATAGATTCACTCTGGTGTGTAGCATTATACTGCTACAAAATGGAAGAAAATACAGTAAAAGACAACTCTTAAACCTTTAGCAACTTTGGCTATATACCAGTGGGTAATTTATTTGATTAATCTCATTTTAACAAATATATCTTTTTACTTCAACTGGGCCCATTACATTTAATTCATTAAAGTTATACATATTCCAGACACATGTTTATAAAAGCCATAAATTCAGTCTTAAACTAAGGCAAAAAAAAAAAAAAAAATCCTCACTAGAACACGGATCACTGTACAGGGGAACAGAAATAAAAAAAACTCTCTAGTCAAGTTTAGAGATATGCTGTAGCTTCACATAAAACTTTCAGCAATAAACTGACTTTAAAAAAAAAGTCTCACAATGTTCAAAGAACAATGAAATGCAAAGCAATATCACTAAGCCAAAATTTAATTTAATAATTTTATTTTAAGTGTATTTTTTAAATTATAAATGGGATTTTGTAATCCAAAGTTGAAACATTTATTCTTCATGCCTTTAGAATTTGACAAGCAATTCCAGATCTTACTTTCCAAATCCAGTCTTCTCTATTTTTCAGCCTGCTGAGATCTAGTATTTAAATTTCTCCATTCTAAATGTACAATTTTAGATAATTATTATACAGTTGTTAAGATTTTTTTTCTGAAAACAGTCCTTCAAATATAAAGAATGGTTTCTGTCCAAAGATCAGCAGTGAGGAAAGAAATATTAAATACCTATCAAAAATCATTTATTTATTCAAAAAGATAACAGAACCAGTGCTATTCTCTGTCATGAAAGAGAACATGTAGAATTGATTTAATTGTGTAGCCTTTGGTAATGTTTTATATTACCTACGCAGCCCTCAATCTCACTTAAAGGCCTTTACAGAAAAGTCACCGTCAGGATTTACTGAGCAAAACCCTGGGGACTCGCATGGTCCTATACTTGTGACTTCAAAGAGGAACAGGTTACTTTTGAGGAAAAGAGCAGCCATGTAATTTCCCTCAAGTGCTTATTTTAAACAGTTTGTGGAAATACTTTTTTAATGTAATTTTGGGTGCTATGCTGCGCACTAAACAACAAAAATCCAAACTTCCCTTTTTTAGGAAACTTTCCACCTTGTTTTTGAGATGACAGCTTCACCTTTTCTGGACTGCCTACGACTTAAGTTTTTAAAATTCTTTAAATTCTTCATTTCCACGTTGTGAAAGTTCTTTTCAAGTGAACTTCAGAACACAGACACGGGCTCAGCACTCTCCAGTCACATTGTCTGACGGGAACGATGAGATGGAAAAGGACGGGCGTCTGAAAACAGGTTTTCCTTGGGCTTCGTGGTGAGCAAGTTTTTAACACGCGAGCAATCAGGATCTCCATGCCTCCAGAAATCCCTCACACTCAATGCTTCCACTTAATAAGTCAATATATTATTCTTAAAAATTAAGGTTTGGTCACCAGGAAAGACTGAAAAAAAAAAAAAATCCCCCCCCCACCCTGCCCTGTCCCACCATAAAATAATAACATAACAGCTCTACACATTCATGTCCCTACAAAAACAGGGAAGTAGCTGAGGCTGAAATGTCAGCTCCTATAACATTACTGCTGCTTGCTCACAGGTGCAAGTCCATGTATTTCCTTTGCTAATACTTCCCGTGGATAAGTTTATTTCCACACACACACACACACACACATACACTCTCTCTCTCTCACACACACACATCCTCACACTCACACTTACTTACTCTCAAGTAAGACACTTGTTTGTGTTTGTTGATAAATTATGAGGGTTATGAACTAAGTGTGTACAGGGTTTCAGAGTTGCTTTGTAAACATCAGGATCACTCGGGTCCTTTTCTCCAGAAGCCTGCACTCAGACGATGCAGCCAGGGACCACTACTTGCCCAGACGCTGTTCGCACGCTGCATACTGCCGAAGGGCCGAGAAAAAGTCCTCGTATCTGATGTTTAGGTGGGAAGGCAAGGAGCTGAAAGGAAGCACAGGGAAGAGAGGCCATTAGATGACACACTGTGATTGGAGGGGGACCCAGAGGGTAATGACCAAACAGTGGTTGAGGACAGAAGAAAGTCAACTGTAAATACAGAGAAGACAAACCGCTTCTACTAAATGCTGTTAACTGTGACACAGTTCAAGTGAAAGACAATCTCTCCTTCCAGTCAGAGATAGAGATTCAGAACCTCTGAGCTGGATTAATACAAAGCTGGAGATCTATTCATATAGGACTCCATTCAAACTGACTTCCAGAGTCCCTCTCGGTCTGAGTAAAGCAGGTACTGAATGGTTCAGTAAAGGCAGGTTTTCACCGGCAGAGCAGCTGAGCATCCCTGCACAGTGACAGGCTGTGCCGTGTGGTGAGGGACCGTAAACAAACATCTGCCTCCTCCACTTCCCACTGCTCACGGGGACAATGGCGGTGTGAAGACAAGGACTTTACAGGGGGAGTGAACACACAGCTGGAGGGGTCCCTTTAAGTATTTTATTATTATTTATGTTTCATCTTCACCTACGGATTTTCAGAGAGGAAAGTGAAGAGGGAGAGAGAGGAGGGAGGAGGGAGAGAAGGGAAAATGACAGGGAGAGAAACATCAATCGGCTGCTTCCAGTACTCACCAGACCAGGGATTGAACTCACAACCCAGGCAAGTGCCCTGACCCAGAGTCGAACCCACAACCCTTTGGTGTACAGAACAACTGAGCCACTTCGTCAGGGGTCCCCTTTACGTTTTTTAAACACTTAAGTAATTTTCAATAATTAACATTTTTAAAAAATCTCTATTTATACCGCTTTACTGTGAAGACTGGGAAATTCCAAACAGTATTAGAGCCAAACACCTGGCCATTGTATAAGAGCCACATTCCTGCTCCAGAGACAAGGATTCGGCAAACCTGCCGTGAACAGACTCCTGTCTGCCCCTGTGGTTCTCTTTTGCTACACTTCACCCCTTCTTCCGCAAACCCCAGCATCACTGAGATAGAACTGACACATAATCTTTATCCTTCCATTGACTGCCATCACCCTTTCTTATTCCCTCTACTGAAATGACATCTCAAAGGTAACTGATGACATTCCTCTTGCTAAGCCTGCTTCCAATGTCCTCCTCAAACTGCCCGCTTTCCTACGCCCTCCTCAATCTCCCCCTTTTCCCAGCCTCCTGTCCCGCCCTCCTCCAGAGGCACGCGGCGCCACCGCCCTCCAAGCCTCCGAAGTGGTCCTATTTCCTGGCCGGGCTCACCCTTCTTTTCCGCATCAGGACCTTTTCCTGCATCTGGGTGCTTGCAGGCTGGTGGGCAGTAGACAAACACAGAGCAAACCTCACTATAACGGAGAGCGGTAACAGGCGGAGAGCTTTGACAGACACAGTACAAAGGTCCACAAGGAAAGCCTGGATGTGCTAGGTATCCGATGTCCACTCTCAGATTTGAGTCCTGAACTCTGTGTTTAACTGCCCATTTTACAGAGAGAGAAGTTTAAGTAGCTTTCCAAAATCATGTTAATGAGCTGCAGAGATAGCTAAGATTTAAACCAAGATCTGTTTGAAAACACACTTTTCTCTCCAAATATTACCACCTGAAAGGCACCCAGAATGACGTGGAAAGCTCTAGAGAAAAGGAAACAAGAGAAGTGAGCACCACCCCAGGGAAATGCAGAGTCTGCACATTTGAGTTCTAATTCCACTTTGCTACAAGCCTGAGCAATGTCTCTCCACTGCACTCGCCTAGAAAAGGAGGAAGCTGCGTCAGGTGATCTGCAGCCCTTTCTGACTCGAACATTCTGCGTGCTCTTCTGCCTCTTTATTTGACGCCCTTCCCCCTCCAGCCCCTGAGCGTGAAGCATCTGACCCCTCGGTACCGTGCTCCTCTCCGCACCCGTTAGAGAGGGCCTCGACTCGCACAGGTCCCCTGCTTCTACTCCCAGACACTGACACTCCCAGATTCACCTTCAGCCTTGCCTTCTCGTCCAAGCACCAATTCTACATCTTCTGCCTTCTACACGTTTCCATCTGAACAGACTTTGGCCTCAAAATCATCTTACTTTTTTTTTTTTTAAACTATATTTTATTGATTTTTTTACAGAGAGGAAGGGAAAGAAGTAGAGAGTTAGAAACATCGATGAGAGACATCAATCAGCTGCCTACTGCACGCCCCCTACTGGAGATGTGTCCACAACCAAGGTACATGCCCTTGACCGGAATCGAACCTGGGACCTTTCAGTCTGCAGGCCGACGCTCTATCTGCTGAGCCAAACTGGTTTCGGGCATCTTATTCTTGAATTCAACGTCTTCCCTTCAAAAGGCAATGCTCTCTTCACTTTTCCGTTTTTCTCCATAGCTCTAGAATCCACCGGGTCACTTAGGCTTAAAAACTTAGAGGAGTCCTTTCATTTCTTTTATCACAATTAGTGAAGTGCTAAGCCTGCAATTATACTTCTCATGAGATAGAACTTGCAGTATTTTTTCCTCCAAAGCCCAGAATTTAAACATATTTAATGTTCCTAAGTCTCTCCTTTATTTTAAATCAACAAATACAGTCCAAGAGCCAGCTACCTGTGTCTGTAAATAAAGTTTTATTGGAATGCAGTCACGCACATTTGTTCACATGTTGCCCGTGGTTGTGTAGGTAAACCAGCCAATGTTAAGTAGCTGCAACAGAGGAGACCTTGCAAAAGACTGTAGGACGCTACGAGGCCTAAAATACTTACAGTTGGGCCCTTTATACAAAAGCTTGCCAACTGTTCAAAATAAGCAGTTTCATTCTCTTCACTGTATTCTCCCCTAAATTAAGCTGGTGTTTACCTCATCCTTGCCCAAGTGCAATCCACTCTGTCCCATTTACCAAACAATTCTTCCAAGATCACCATTCCTGCATCATCCCCAGGCTCAACGGTTTCCGCCTGTCTGTCCAAACAATTCCATGCATTCCTGCTGCGGCCATTCAAAGTGTTCCCGCTGTCTCCACTCCCAAATTATCCGATTTTATCTCACATCACCGCCTGACACTAACCCCTGGCTCTGGTGTGGCCAGTTCCTTCATGCTAGCTCTGACAGGTCATGAGCATTCCCCTGCAACCCGCTTTCCCCCACCCCTTCCCAGCCCCTACACTTCCTGTTCTCTAGTTACAAAATTCCACCCAACTCACCTCTTCAGATCAAGTCACATCCTTTCTACAGAGTCAGCCACTCTGGCCCACAGAGATATCTCACTCCTGATCTCCTAGGATAGTTGGTGTCAATACCAAACATTTGCACAACCATATTGTAACTAAGCATCTATATGTCTTTCTTTTACCAACGATACTGTGAAATTTCTGAGGGGAAGAATCCAGTATTGCAATTTTGGGAAAATTCCCGTTAAAGCTAGTACAGTACGAGGCTCCTGCTGAATTGAACCAACGTCGGCGCACTTTGAATTACTCACATAATCTCAGTCAATCTGATGTGCCAGGGGAGGTAGCCTAAAGTGCTCTGCACAGGCCCGAACTTCAGTACGACATCAGGGTCAGGAAAACCATTCGAACCTTGAAAAGAAAGGAACACACACACTTAAATGCTTACACGTAAAATGACCAGGAACAAAACCCGCGCGTCAAATTGGCTCCTTATATTTTGAATATCAACACACTCTAGCATTATACTGACAGAATACAGACCCACAGGACAGAAGAGAAAGCCCAGAAATAAACTCGCAGATTTATGGTGAACCGATTTTCAACAAAGGAACCACAGAAATTCGAGGGGGAAAGGTTAAGCTAGTCTTTTTATGAAAGGGTCGTCGAAGGAAAACTGCCTCACATCATTCACAAACAAGGGCTCAAAATGGAATCCAGACTTAAATATAACACTTAAAGGTATGAAAATTCTAGAGGAAAACAGAAAATAATTGTGACTTCGAATTAGGCAAAAATTTCTGACGTGAGCCCAAATACATGACCTACTGAAGAAAAATGGATAAGTTGGATTTCATAAAAAGGAAACTCTTTAATAAAATCATTTTTTTTTAAAAATTTAATCAGTGGTGCCCAGGTAGTAGGTTCCATAACCCCCCTAAAGGGCAGGATTCGAAGAGCTTCTAGATTGGCAGACCCAATGAGTGGTTTACACAAGGGGCCGCTGGCTCCATGCCTGTAGGAGAGGCTGCATTCCCGCACGCCCACCTCCCACCACAACCTTGCCCTGTATGCCCTTTTCCTGAGTTGGATCCTCTGCAAAAAAACGGTAAACATAAGTGCCTTTTTGAATTCTGTGAGCCATTCTAGCAAATGATCAAACCTTAGGAGGGAGTCACGGGAACCCCCTATTTATAGCTGACTGATCCCAAGTACAGGTGCTCAGAGAACTACAACTGGGTCTGAGTGGGGCAGTCTTGCATGACTGAGTTCTTACGCTAGTTCGACTGTAACACTAACTCTGGGTAGTTAGTATTGGAATGAAATGGGATTGTTGGTGTCGGAAACCAAATATTGTTCTCACTAAGTGGATGTAAACAGGAGACCAGAAGGCTGGTCAACCTTAATTGCTCTGAAAGGTCAGAGCTAATTACTCACTGTTTAGTTGAAACATTATTGGTTGAAGCAACCTCTGTTTGTTTCATGTTAATTTCTGTTTTGTTATTTCCTGCCTAAAGGCTAGGGGTGTGTCCCAAAGCCTTAATAAAAGGGAGAAAAAGGCCAGAGCAAGTGGCAGTCCTTTCCACTAGAGGAAGGCTCCCACCTAGCCCCCCAATATCGCCAAATTAATGTTTTCTGGTCTCTCATTTCGTTTGCGTGCAGCCTCCTTCAGAACCCGAACCCTGAACCGGGAACCCTGAACCACACGGGACATGGAAAGGGGCTCCCACAGTTGGACTCCCAGTTGATGTCTGGAGAATTATGAAATTCATTGTTGGTGTAGAAAAACATCCCAGAGGGAGGAAGGCTACCAAGCAGAAGTCCTTTTTAAAAATACTCATCACTACCTCCTCCAAATCCTCTCAGGTCCTCTCCCTTACCAGTGAGGCCTCACGCAAGTGAGTTGACTACAAATGTCATTATCTCACAACCAATTTCACATAGGAGCTGAAACTTCAGAAACACAACAAGTGTAACAAAAAAATGAGCCTTTAAAATGTGAAAGGAACCTAGGTCCTCTCCTTCATGCTGTGTATTTGTGGAACCAAACGAAACATAAATATATACGACTTACTAAGTAAACTGTCTAACATGTGCACATCCAAGTCTGCGGGTTTGCTTTGCTGCTGGGCGACTAACTGGCAAAACTCCTGAGCAGCTCGTACAATATCTGCTTTGCCATCTTCTGGGGACAGGACCTTCACTGCCACTTGGCAATTTAAAACTGAAGGAAAACACAAACAAGACATTAAAAACACACACACGCTCTCCCAGATTTATTCCAAAGTCAGTTTCAGGATATGTTCAATTCAGACCTAAATAAAGGTACAGGTCGTATAGCAAACAAGCATCATTTAAGCCCTTCAATTTCCATATCAAAATATACTTAAACTACTTTCCTCTCAAAGGACCCACACATCCCATGTGTGTATGTATTTACATACTGCCTTCTCTTTAAAGTATGCAGAATGACCTTGTCTCTGTGAATAAATCCTCTAGCAAATAGAAATTTTAATTATAGAGAAAATTTCAATTTCTGTAAATCTAACGTGGCATCTATAATCATAGTAGTTAGCAGTAACATGGGACTGAAGAAAAAAAAATGTGTTTTAATGGAATGTGCACTGTTTACAATACATACCCACTTAATCAAATTTATGATTCTACCCAAGTTATTTTACAATTGGTAGGACTCTAGGTAGGTAATAGCAATGCCAAATTCTTGTCTACAGAGGTTCTCACCAATCCCACTAAAAACCATTTCAATATTCCTGATCTAGAAATGTGTCTGTTCTTTGAATTCTCTTTGAGCTGGTATAAAATCTGCCTGGTTCCTGGTGGCTTACTAGTGAAATAAAATCTTATTTTTTTAAATATCTATGAAAGTCATAATTTTATCTTTTTCTGAAATCATTAACAAATGACCCAGCCATTTGTGGCTCACTGTTTGAGCTTCTACCCATGAACCAGGAGGTCAGGGTTCGAGTCTGATAAAGGCACATGCTCCGTTTGCAGGCCCGATCCCCAGTGGAAGGCATGCAGGAGGTAGTGAATCGATGATTCTCTCTCATCATAGATGTTTCTATTCCTCTCCCTCTCTCTCTGAAATCAATAAAAACATATTGTAAAAAAATTATTAACAAAATGAAAAGTCTAAATCTGATGATTAAAGATGGTGATAAATAATAAAGACCAACAGGGTGAAATGAATGAATGAATGAGTGAGTGACAGAATTTGCCTTCAACCACAAAACACATTGGCCTTTGTTAGAGATTCAATTTCGCATTCAGGCTTACCTTGATCGTCTTTGTCATTACTATTTGCAAACTCTGTTGAGTATTTGGAACAATCTAAGCCCAGAAGTTCCTGCTGTTGTTTTAAAATTTCATCCATCAATCTGGAATTATTTCTTTTGAAAATACCTTAAAAAAAAAAAAAAAAGCACATAATCCAAATGAGGGTAATTTATCTCTTTAATAGTGTGTTTGCTATGAAAACAATGCTAGGCCCAGAACTGAACAAATGCCAAATGAAGTAGTCATGACTAATTATAACAAGAATCTGAAAGGAAGTTATAACAACAGAACTTTGTAAATATAAAGAGCCTGGCTTCAGGCTAGGTAACTACATAGTGTCAATATAAACACGACAGAAATTTAGACCCAGGAAGACTTCAGATCATTTACTCAACAACTTTATTTACAGATTATGAAACGGAGATGCAACATCCTTCAGGTTCTTGTCCAGGGATTCAGAGTCTGTATCTTCCAGTCTCCCGGCCTCATGTAATTGCCTTGCAGACTTACTATGTACATGCAGAACCATACCCTCAATTTGATTAGATTTTTTAATGGTAGAGGAACTAAAATGAATTATGTTAAAAGTAGAAAATAGATTAAACTAGAAAAATTTAGTATATTCAATCCTGAACAGGTAGCTCAGTTGGTGAGAGCATCATTCTGATACACCAAGGTTGTAGGCTTGATACCTAGTCAGGGCACATGTCAGAATCCACCTAAGAATGCATATAAATAAGTGGAAAAACAAAATGATATTTCTTTCTCTCCCTCCCTGTCTCTCTAAAAACATCTATCAGTAACAATTTAAAAATTAAATTCAACGAAGGATGAAGGAACTCAGAATGTGCCATACATTTAATTTAAGACTAATATAGCCGAAACCGGTTTGGCTCAGTGGATAGAGTGTCGGCCTGCAGACTGAAAGGTCCCAGGTTCGATTCCAGTTAAGGGCATGTACATTGGTTGCGGGCAGATCCCCCGTAGGGAGCGTGCAGGAGGCAGCTGATCGATGTCTCTCTCTCATTTATGTTTCTAACTTTCAATCCCTTTCCCTTCCTCTCTGTGAAAAATCATACACACACACACACACACACACACACACACATAATGTAAGACTAATATAAAGAGCTCTAACTAAAAACAAGTTAAGTTTTTGGCTATTTTCAGAGAAGCCAACCTTCCAGTGGCCATTGTCCTTTTTAGCCTTTACCAAGTATTCCTCTCAGTCAGACATGATTTTAAAATAGTTCAAAAATTAACGGGGAGAGAGAGAATATAATAAATAAGTAAAAATAGCACAGAAGCTGCTGAATATCCCGTATAATAAAAGGCTAACATGCAAATTGTCCCCTTGGGCTGGAGTTCGACTGACCAGTTCAATCAGGGGGTGGGGCTGGCTGGCCAACCTCCTGCGACCCCTCTCCCCCCACAGCCCGATGGGCCCCAATTGGGGCAGGCCAGCCTGACCCCACCCATGCACAAATTTGTGCACTAGGCCTCTAGTGCTGTATATAAATGCCAACTTGGTTGTGTAAGTGTAATAGCAGTTGAAAGACAAAGGCAGTTTCTATTGTAGGAGAAAAGGCTTTGTAAAATAAAACATAGAGAAGAAAATGGGAAGAATATTTAGATGGAGAAAATGCTTAAAAATGCTCAAAAAAGACCACAAATGCTGTTATTGCAAAGGATCTGTGAAAAGGGGAAAGGAATATCCTGATTTTTATTTCATTTCATCTACTAAATGGGTAACCAACATTTTCTGAGCAATGTGGAATGTGTGAAAATTTATTTCTTCAGGAAAACTAACCTGGTAATAGCAAAGAGAAGACCAGTAAGCAGACTACTGCACAAGTCTATACATATTTTAAAGAAGCAATGGAAAAGAATTCACTACAAAGGAAGAAATGATAGAAAAGGGAGTATTACTTAATTAGAGGTAAAAACAGAAAATTCCATGATGACTTTGATCTTTGGTGACAGACTATGTGAACATCTTTTTTTTTTTTTTTTTTAAGTATATAAAGTCTACAAGAATTGCTTTGAAGGAAAAGTTTACTTTTACATAGCTGATGATGGAATATTTAGGTGGGTTTATTGTAAGAGTGACTAAGAAACACGAGGGAAAGATGTTCAAAAGAGGTCGTCACATAAGCATCACATGAGTAGAAGTCTTAACTATTTTGTTTACTAGGGGCAAGCAAAGTGCCTGGTACAGAGAGACACTCAACAAACTTCTACTGAAAGAAGACGGTAAGTCAGAGACTGGCTAAGGGGCTGGGAAAGGCCTCTGAGAGCCAAGTGACTTTCTCTGAAGAATTAGGAGAATTTTTTAGATGTGGGCTGGGAAGGTAATATAACGAAAAATGAAAGATAAAGATGTAGATATACATTTGGGAGTCATCCTCCTTAAGGTGAGAGCCATACACATAAGAAATAATACATACAATTTCCAAAGGTAAAGGAGTGTATGTACATGGAGAAGAGGAAAGAGCTAAGAATGTGGCTCCATAAAAAAGTCCACAATCCCCCGGCAAGAGTGGGTTGAGCATTGTCCTGTGCACATGGAATGATTGCCAGCTGGATTCTCAGTCAGGGCACATGCCTGGTTTACAGGTTCAATCCTTAGTTAGGGCACATACAGAAGGCAATCAATTGATTGCTGTTTCTCTCTCACGTTGATGTCTGATTGTCTAAAAATGTCCTAAAGTGAGGATTAAAAAAAAAAAAATCCACAATCCTTAAGACTTTAAGCTTAGAAAGATAAAGGAGAGCATTTTGTAACACCCATGTCCAGAGCAAGATTAAACACCACAAATATATTCCCAAATGCAAAGAAAATTCTTAAAAAAGATGAATAATATCAGGAGTTATTTGAATAAGTGTCTAGGATAATAATAGTTGTATAGTATTGGGATATAATCATTATCCTCAAGTCCAAAATAAAAGTCACATGTATGATACAAAAATAACATACTATAAGTTTTTGATACAGGTCTGTAACTATTATTACATGATTTCTAGTTTATCTACGTAAATAAAAAATAATAATTTAGACCACCCTTTGTTCTATATTGTAGTTATAAATGGTAGAAGGCATACCTATTTCAAAATTTTCTTAATTTGAAAATATCAAATTTCTACAACAGTACTGCCAGAACGTAAGTTTATTAAAAGTAAAATGTTAATGTTTGCCTCTCCCTCCAGATTAAAATGGAAAAGCTTTTCAGAAACTCTTGCCCTCTCCAATGCAATGAATGACATTCTTCATCAGCAAAAGTCACTACCTCTTCTCAATCTTTATTCTTTCTCTCAGCCTTTCTGAAGCGTTAACAGTAGTGCTACCCCAATTCTTCAAAATCCTATCCTCATTCAAGCTGGTCTGAATGTCCTCTCCTGGTTCAATTCTCAATCTGCTCCTTGACTGGCCCCTTCTCACTTTACTGCATGCGTCTTTCCTCTTTCCAACTCCTTTCCTCACTTCCCACCCTGCTGGGTCCCTGTCCTCTCTTTCTGTCCAAGTGCTCCTCCTCCTCTGATCCTAGTTACTCTTAGGATCTTAAAACCACTCCAGACCAGAACAGGGTAAGATGAATGAAGCAAAAGTAAAGGGGGTGCCCAAACCTCATGAATTAAACATCCATGATGAACAAAACATCGAAATTTGAAGAAAAACAGAATTAGCATTTGGTTCCTATCATTTCCAGTTCATTCAAACATCTAATCTTACCCTAAAGTTCTGTAAGCATCTCAAAATGAACTCATCTAAAATATGGCAGCTTAGAACATTCTTCCTGAAGAATGGGAAATAATGGCGGTGGAATAGACAGACGTATCCCTGTTCGACACAGTACTGGAAGTATTAGCCATTGCAATTAGACAAGAAGAAATAAAAGACATACAACTTGGAAAAGAAGAAATAAAGCTGTCCTTATTTGCAGATGACATGATACTGTACATAAAAAACCTGAAAGACTCCATCAAAAAACTAAAAGACTTAATAAATGAATCCGGCATATAACAGAATACAAAATTAATGCCAAGAAGTGTATGGTATTTTTACACACCAATAGTGAACTTACAGAAAGAGAAACTAAAAAAGCAATCCCATTTACCATCTCACCAAAAAAATTAAGATACCTAGGAATAAACTTAACTAAGGAGGTAAAAGACCTATATGCAGAAAACTACAGGACACTGAAAAAAAGAGATAAAGGAAGACGTAAACAGATGGGAGAACATACCATGTTCATGGATTGGGATAATCAACATCATTAAAATGTCCATACTACCCAAAGCAATCTATAGATTCAATGCACTCCCCATTAAAATACCAATGGCATATTTCACAGACCTAGAAAGAACTCTACAAAAATTTATCTGGAATTAAAAAAAGACCCCGAATAGCTACAGCAATCCTGAGAAAGAAGAACAAAGCAGGTGGGATCTCAATACCAGATTTCAAATCCACTGTTCTCAAAACAGCCTGGTATTGGCACAAGAACAGATATATAGACCAATGGAATAGAATAGGGAATCCAGATATTGACCCAAACCACTATGCTCAAATAATATTTGACAAGGTAGTCAAGAACATACAATGGAGTCAAGACAGTCTCTTCACTAAATGGTGTTGGGAAAACTAGACAGATACATGCAAAAAAAAAAAAGAAAAAGAAAAAAGAAAGAAACTAGACCACCAACTTACACCATACACAAAAATAAACTCAAAATGGATACAGGACTTAAACATAAGCAGGGAAACCATAAAAATACTAGAGGAATCCACAGGCAGAGAAATCCCAGACATATGCTGAAACAATTTCTTCACTGATACTGCTCTAGGGCAGTAAAGCACCGAACAGACTGTCCAATTACAGTGGGAAGGCTGGGGAGTGTTGGGGAGGGAGGGAAAAAGATCAACCAAAGGACTGTGTGCATGCGTATAAGCACAACCAATGGACACAAGACACTGGGGAGGTGGGATAAGGGCATGCGATAGCAGGTAGCAGAGGCTGGGGGAAGGTTAATGGGGGGGAAAAAGAAGATATCTGTACTAATATATGTAGTACTTTAAATAACAAAAAAATATTAAATAAATATGACAGCTTATATTTAAAGCTAGCTCTCAAGCACCTGTATTATATAAAATTTTAAAAAAGGGGGGTGTCTGAATAGGCTATATGAGAACAAGCCTATCTAATAAAGAGGGAACATGCTAACTGACCATCACTCCATCACAAAGATGGCTGCACCCACAGCTGAGGCCAAGTTCCCTTAAGGAGCCTTAACAATCAGCAGGGACCGGGGTCTATGCTCTCCCCCGCCCCAGTGGGGCTTGACAGGGACCTCAGGCCTCACCCCCTGCCCCATCACCAGGCCAGGGCACCTCAGGCTGCACCCTCCCACCTGGCAGGGCCTGACAGGGCACCTCAGGCCACGCCCCCCACCTGGAGGGTTTGACAGGGGACCTCAAGGTGCACATCCTGTCCTGGTGCTGGGCTAGGGGACCTCAGGCTGCTCCCCTGCCCCAGCGCCAGGCTGGGAGACTCCAGGCCGTGCTCCCACACCTGGTGGGGCTTAAAAGGGGACCTGAAGCTGCGCCCTCCTGCCTGGCTGGGCTTGACAGGGGACCTCAAAGTGCACCTCCAGAGCTGGGTCAGGGGAACTCAGGCCGTGCCCCACCCAGTGGGGCTTGACAGGGGACCTAAGGCTATGCCCACCCCCCATTCCTGCCTGGCAGGGCTTGACGGGGGACCTCAGGCCATGCCCCCACCCAGAAGGACTTGATAGGGGTTCTCAGGTCCAGTCTCCCCATCCTGGATCCAGGCCGAGGGACCTGAGGCTACGCCCCCTGCCCAGTGGTGCTCGACAAGGGTAGAAATGGCTGGGTCTGGATCTAGCCCAATGGGGGGTGGAAGGCAGCTGGGTCTGGGTCTCACACGATTTTGAGGTTCATGTGGATGGATGGGGACTTGACTCTGGGTCCTGTGGTAAGCCCCAGACTTCTGACAGGAGGAAGGTTTTTGTATACATTTTATTCATTTTTCTTTCATCTGACACTTTTATTATAGAGAAAGGGCAAATAGCAATATTAATTATTTTCTCTAATTAACCCCCCCCTTTTTTTAATATATTTTATTGATTTTTTACAGAAAGGGAGAGAGATAGAAAGTAAGAAACATCGATGAGAGAGAGAGACATCGATCAGCTGCCTCCTGCACACCCCACAGTGGAGATGTGCCCGCAACCAGGAATCATGCCCCCGACTAATCCCCTTTTAATGTGCATGAATTTTGCGCACCGGGAGACTACTAAATATACAAAGGTGGTGGAACAAGGTGATTTAAAATCACAACTGCTATTTACATAATTAATAAATAAAACATAGCCCTTCTTCTTGTTCTATTTCTAATAAAAGCATCACTACCTGCCAATCACCCCAGGCATCTTCTCCCTCTAGCCTTATCACCACAACCTCATCGGTACCCATTAGTATGCGGAATCCATATACTCTTCTACAGCAATGCTCCCTGTACCCATTTCCTTCTGTCCAGTTGGCATCGCTGTATGTAACCCAGTTATCAATGAACTGGAAAGGATCAAAGATCGAAAATTATACTGGTAGGTGTGCCCATAATAAGGGCTGGGTGACGTAGGGAAGATGATTACCTGTCAGTCACACCTGGGAGGGGTCACTGGCCAGAAGAGGCGTGGTCACTGCAAGTGCAACAGATTTGAGATATGTAAGTTCTGAACAAAGGAGTTCCCTCTTTCTTCCTCTCTTGGGACTCTTGTGGCAGGGGGTGTACTCTCACGCTCCTGCATTTGCCTACATGGCTCACAGCCGTGTGGACCCCACACACAATGGACTAATGGACTCTAGTCTGATGCTACATAGGACCCAGCTCCACCACAGAACACAAACTCCGGACACTGGCTTTGCTTTTAGCTCTGCTGGATCCCCAGCTGCACCTTTTCCAGGACAGGCTTAAGGGAAATGAGACTTTACAACCTGAGGGATGTAACTCCACACAAATAAAGCTTTGTACCACATCTTATTCTCCCACGGCGGCCTCCAGAAATTCTTTTTCCAATGGCACCCCAAAAACTCCACTCTCACTAGCAATCCTCGTAATTCTCTAGTAACACTTCGTCCCCACTGTTTCAAGCAATAGTCTTCTTTATAATATTACCACCACCTTCTAATGTGTCTTTCCCGTCCCTTCTCGTGTACCGCTAGACTGACCACAAGACTAATCTTCTCTGGGTACATCTTCAATCCTGGCACATTCCAACTTTAATATTACCAATGGCTCCCTAAATACTGAATATAATAAAAGCAAGCTGCTAAGATCAGCATTAATATCCCAGCCTATGCTTCCACACTTGGTGGCTAGAAATACTTTAACCTTATTAAATAAATTAATCATTCTATTTCTCTATAGTGCCATATTGCCAGCAAACTAGATTGCTTCGATTCCTCTAAAAACACAAGAGACACCAACCTCCAGCCTTTATTATGTTACTTACACAGTCCCACACCTGTAAAATTCTACTCATTCGCCACAGTCCAGCTAAAATGTCACTTACCCTCCATTCACCAGACAGATGTGCCTCATTCCTCCCCTCACCCCTCAAAATACACACAATTTGTTCAAACTCCTTGACAGACTAACATTCTTCATTTTATTATAGTTACAGCTTAACCCTCTTCCCCAACTAAACTACACTTAGTTGTGAACTAGTGTCTTACTAGTTCTTTTCCCTAGGGCACTTCCACAATGTTTACTTAATAAAATGAATTATCAGTGAACAAAATGTCACCTAACAACAAAACCTAAATGCACACGTCACTGAATGGAATTTTTTAAATGTTTCCAGGAACCTTCCACAGGAAAAGCAGACACTTCCTTATTGCACATAAGCAGAAATTATGTTAAAAAGGAAGAATATCGTACAAAGGCATATTTACAAAACACCTTTTATAAAGACTTTCATTAAAGTTATTTTAAACTGAACATTTATATTGGCTGGTTTGGACAAAGAGATGAAATAAAAATAGGAAGTGTCTGAGAAATGCTAAATTCGTAGGAAAGACAGATTATCAGCAAGATGACTCCTGATATCTCCTAACTTGAACCCCATCCAGAAACCTGATTATAATCTATGGCACTTACCTCACTTATACATAAGCAAGAGTATAAGCTTACCATTTTCTTTAGGATTCAAAGTCCATACATACGTCACATGATACAAAAGAAATGCAAGAACATGCAAGTGCGCCTTGGGCTGAGATAGGTAATTCCTGTAGCAATACCAAGTTGATGTGGAGATTCTTTCTCTCATATCATAACTCATCTTGTTTGCTTTCATAGAATCTAAACTAATGCCAAAATGATATAAGAGTTTGGCATGAATTCCAGGTCTCCTGGTTCCTAATTACTCAGTTCAGTAACTATTTCTAACACTGATAAAACATGATGAACCCAAATTACTATTAAATTTTGAATTCTCCTCTCAAAAAAAAATTAAACTCCATAAAATAAAACTGACCTTTTACAAATGAATAGCATCTTTTGAAAAAAAAAAAATAGGACTATAGTTTGTGATAAACTTTTGAAGAAGGTTTCCAGGGCTAACAGAAGATTAATAGCATCTCAGGAGCTTAGACTCTAGGTAGAAAACTGAGGTACATATACATACACTAACACTTTACAGAATACAGAACAGAAGGGCCTTTAGAGATATACAAAGCTCTCAGCAGATTCAAGGATAGAGCAGACTAGGGAAAACACAGTAGTGACAGACTCTCTACGAGGTGTTCGTTAAAATGGACTTACAAGGATCAATAATAGCCTTTTAGCAGGGAGACAGACATTTACTGGGAAAAGGAGAGGAGGAGGCTGCAGGAGGAAGGAACATCAAGTAATCTAAGTCTGGATTCAGCAAAAAGCGTAAAGAAGAGTGATAAACAGGTTGGGAAGGTTGGCAGTACACTGGGCAGATCTTTTGAGTATGTGAGAATTCTGTACCCCAAACCATTTCCTAAGACACAGAGGTGCGGATTTACAACTGTGGAAGCAACCCTAGAAAGAGCTACAATAGATTTCTTTTGTCTTTTACCGAATTCTCACAAAGAAGTCAAAGCCACATTCTAGGTCAGCGGTTGCCAACTGGTAGTCCATGAGGTTGGCGACCGCTGTTCTAGATCATTCAAACTTATCATAATATTAAGACCCACCCCGGGTTATCCTCACTCATGAAAAAAATCCATGAAGGATGAATAATTTGATGAAAGGCAAGTACCAAGGAGACCTGTATTAGGATGAATAATTTGATATAAGGTAAGAAGCAGGGAGGTTTGTATTAGGGCCACACAAATGCATCCTAGGGATAATTTATTTGATAAAACAGAGATGCTCAAGTCCCTTTCCTTAAATCAATCTGAGCAATAACTGTGTTGGATCTGTATTTCTTTTAAGCATCCCCAATGACTCACTCACAGATGGTCCTTGTTTTGAAAAATACTGCCCTACGTTTAGGTTCCCAGTATGGCACCAGTACAGCTGGACAATATGAACAGGTTTCATCACAGAAGATACTATATTTATAGATACCTTGGATTTATGATTTTTTTTCTAAGTATATATATTTTATTCATTTTTTACAGAGAGGAAAGGAGAGGGATAGAAAGTCAGAAACATCAATGAGAGAGAGACATTGATCAGCTGCCTTCTGCATACTCCCTACTGAGGATGTGCCCGCAACCAAGGTACATGCCCTTGACCGGAATCGAACCTGGGACCTTTCAGTCCTCAAGCCCACACTCTATCCACTGAGCCAAACCGGTTTCGGCAAGATTTACGGATTCTTGAAGTGAGACGTAGGCAAGCGTAGCAACTCTATGGCTATCACACCCGAAGTCCCCAAACTGCAATTTTGATCCCATTCCAGTCAGTTATTTCTTGAATTATAATCACATAGAGAAAACAGCCACGTCTCCCTCCATACTAAAATTCTGAGCTCGAGAAAAATGATTCAAATTTCTGAAGGATAAAAGAATTACTAGCAGAGATCATTATACTCAAGTAATACTGCAGGCAGGTGAAAAGAAAAGGATCAGTTTGCTGGCAGGAGTCAAACCATGAGAAATATCAATGGATTTTTCTTAGTCTAAGGATTAAATATAATTCACAACAATTACAATCAAAATGAATATTCATTTTTAAAATGCCACTCACTGGCATTTATGTATTTGCTTATAATAATTTTTAACAGCTATCCCTAGATTGAGGGTACACTCCTTGACACCATTTCTTATACTTCTTTGTATGCCAGTGCTTTATATCACAGAAGGCACTCGATAAAACTGGCATTAGAATATTTTTCTAAATTAAGTATCTCTCTAGAAATAGCAAAAATAAGTGTGTCGGGGAAAACTGAGTAAAGCTGACGAATCTGTGCTGTCCTTGAAAAGAACAACTTTCCTCACATGTCCACATGGCCTGCTCCTCACACTTTCATGACCAACTCACTGTGAGCGAAGGACTGTGGGTTAGAGAATTCCAAGAACATATACGGAGTGCTTCTATATCAGAGCAGGCTTTGCAGCACATTTTACAAATACTTAGCTCTGGATTTTGCCAAGTGGTGGAGTAAGAGGCGGTTTTCCAATGTTTTGATCCAAAATAAGACTAATCTGTCACACTGACTGCCTTTACTATGTTGTCATATTTAAAAGCATTTCAATAAAGGATTGTAAGGAGGGGGGTGTCACTGAGGCTTTCCTAAGCCACTCTCTCACCCCCTCTCCATCACTGATTTTCAACATTTTATCCCCCTTCCCTGCATTTTCCTCCTTACACTTGTGACCTAATGCACTGCATATTTTACTCATCTATACTAATAAAAGGGTAAGATGCAAATTGGTCACAACACCCTCACAGTAACAACGGAACAGCAGGCTGTGTGGGGCGACCAGGCTGGCAGGAGGGTTAGTGAGAGGCGACTAAACAACTGACCAGCCACTGTGTGGGTGACCAGGCTGGCGGGGTGGAGATGGGGGGGAGTTGGGAAACAGGGTGGGAAGGCGCACAGATAGGGGTGATCAGGCTGGCAGAAAGAGGTAGTTAGGGGCGATCAGATGGGCAGGCAGGTGAGCAGTTAGGAGCGAATGGTCCCAGATGTGAGAAGGATGTCCCAGATTGGAGAGCATGCAGGCTGGGCTGAGGGGACTCTCCCCCACCCCCTGTGCATGAATTTTGTTTACCAGGGTCTAGTCCTATATAATAAGAGCCTAATTTGCAAATCAACCGAATGGTGCAATAATGAGTGGAACAACCAGTCGCTATAATGCACACTGACCACCAGGGGGCAGGCGCTCAATGCAGGAGCTTTCCCTTGACCGCAGGCCCCAGGTCAGCCAAGGTGGGGGTGGGGGTGGGGGAGGTGTGGGGGTGTAGAGGAGGAGGCCTGATTGCCCCACCAGTTACCCCACAGAGGGAGGCAACAGGCAGTGGCCAGGGGTGGGGCTAGTGAGCAGGGGCAGGGCCAAATCCCCCTCCCGCCCATCAACCCACCCATTGGCCCTGATTGCCGGCCAGACCTGGGGACCCTAGCCACGCATGAATTTCGTGCACCCGACCTCTAGTTTATATTTGTCAGCCTTCCACTAACATTTAAGTTCCACGAACATAAGAATTCTTATTTTGTTCACTGTTGCACTTTCTTATCTGGAGCATACAATATCTGTGCTTAATAGATGCCCAACTGTCACCTGGTACACGAATGGGTGAAAGACCAATCCATCAATCAAAACCAAGAATGGGTGACAGGAAAGTCTCTTATTCTAAACAATGAAACTACTCCTTATCCCTTAGGAAATCATTGAAACAGCTTTCACAGGACACAAAGTGCCCTCAGTTCATTCACGAAAATGCTCTGGAAAACTCCTTCCGTCTGTCAGGCAATACTTGGCCAGACTGACCTCCCTTCCTTTTCGTTATCAACTGTTTTCCTTCAGCGAATATGACGCAGAATACTTCTGAATTCCACCTGCAACTCAGTAACAGGAATTGCAGGAACCAGGAAGTGTGGGAACATGTAATCTGCATTCGCAGGCAGTCACCAAGAGAAACTGGTTAGCTCTACATTTCCCTTTCCCACTAAAAGGTAAACGGCCCTTGTTTTAAAAGAATCACCTGGATAATGTGATGCCCCTGTAAGTCAATAAATGAAGGAGTCATTTCACTGTTTAAAATTCCCCACACTGCTGAAAGGCTTTAACTAATGTCTATGTCTGTTTCCCTTATTTTCTTCCCCTGGCATGTACGTATCTGCGGCATTGCTTTGAGCAAGGATTATAGGGCCTCTGAACAGTCTCAGGATTTCTATTCCTCCGCAGAGTTCTTTGGCAAGTGCCCTGAAATGCTAGCCCCTGAATATAGTCAACTTTACCCTACAGGGCAAGTCATCAGTTGCTGAAAGACTATCTAGTCACCATCTTACTTTCTGGCTGCAAGAAATGTTATGGGTCAAAGATGACCCAAATACCCGGTAAAGTTAAGCCCTCGACTCGCTCTTTTTGGGAAAAGAGACGATACACACCACCCACACAACACCCACATTTAAACCCATCTAGCTTCAAAATCTGGATTTTAAAAGATTACAGTCTTGATTTTAAAGATTACAATCAAGTTGTAGCTTCTGTGAAATGTAGTGAGCGGAGAATGACATTGGTAGCTCAAGTTACTAAACAAAGCACAAAGCATCAGTTGGGCCTTCCTATCGACACCCCCCCGCCCCCCCCAAATCATGCTCTTCACCAAATCTTTATCTCTCAGGACATTCCAGGGTTTTCAGGATTTGATTGAAACCCAAACCTGACAATTAGAGCAGTGGTTCTCCACCTTCCTAAGGCCGCGACCCTTTAAGACAGCTCCCCATGGGGTGGTGACCCCCAACCAGAAAATTATTTCCGTTGCTGCTTCATCACTGTCATTCTGCAACTGTGATGAATCGTATCTGTGTTTTCCAATGGTCTTAGGCGCGACCCCTGTGAAAGGGTCGTTCGACCCCCAAAGGGGCCGCGACCCACAGGTTGAGAACAGCTTGAATGAGAGCCTTCCTCCACCTTTATATCCACTACTCTTTCTTCCACGCTCTGCTTCCACCTCATCTCTCCGCACCAACTTCCGCTCCCCACTAACACGCCTCTCCCCGCTCCTCACAGGAGTAGCAGCTCCTGGCTCCCAACAGTTCCCATCCTGTGTCTCCTCTGAGTGCCCAGGGAATTAACTGTAAGATCCCAAGGATCACAGTGCCCAGCACACAATGCTTTAGGTTCAGAGCCACCTGACAAGTGTTGACAAAAATAAAAATAAAAATAAAAAATCCCCATTGGTGAAAACGCCCTCCATCAAAACCACGGGAGGACAATCGTGATGCCAAGGGCAGCGCTGGCCACGGAGGCCCAGGGACCCAGCCCGGGCCTCCCAGGACGGGGGTGACCGTTGTCTTTGCTCCCCACCCAGCCTCCCAGGGGCTCAGTGCACATGCCAGGGGGCCCCCAACCACGCTAGCGAGGCAGACACCCCCCCGAGGATCGGTGCCTGGAACCTCACTTTGGAAACATTGTATGGGAATCAAAGGGCAAAGGGGCAGGACAGCCGGCCGGCTGGCTACACCTCCCATGTCTCCTTGTCTACGTTTGTAACTTTAGACAAATCAGTGCACGTTCTGATCTTCTTCAGCAGCAGCTCCCTCGCTCGGGAAACCAGCGAGGCCACTTACCTTATCGGGGAGGCCCCCCGATGAAGAATAAGAGATGATTTCTCAAACGCACCCCCATCTACGGAGTCGGGTGCAGGGACCTGGAGGTGCTCCCTCCTGAGGCTGACCGCTCCCTTCCTCGAAAGCAGTTAACCATGCAGCTGGCGCTTCAGGGCCGCGGGAGGCGAGCCGGGTGCCCGCGCGGTGCACACCTGCCGCAGGTGGGGGTCCTCCCCGCGCCCCCCGCCTCCCCGCCCCGCGCCGGGCCTCACCTTGGTGGTCGTAGACGCTGATGTAGGAGATGCCCACGGCCATGCACCACACCACGAGGCTCGCGATGTCCGAGAAGCTGGTCTCCGGCTCGTCCTCGGTGATCACCAGGCCCATGTGCACCGGCAGCTTCTCCAGGGACCGGCCGTCCGCGCGCCAGCGCAGCCGCGCCGGGTGCGGGTGCGGGTGCGGGTGGCGGGGCGGCCCGCGGCGGTTCCTGCCGGCGGCGGCGGCGGCGGCGGCCGGGGGCCGGCGGAGCGTGAAACCCAGCGGCGCTAGGACCGCGGCGGAGGCGGCGCGGCAGCAGCGCCGCCAGATCCAAGTCCAGGTGCCGAAGCGCGCGCGGAGCCAGTAGGTGAGCGTGCGGTGCAGGCAGAGCAGAGCGTGCAGCACCCGCCACACCAGCTCGTACAGCCCCGTCAT